>CATIWQ010474549.1:0-53728 GCA_949673415.1 Euphorbia schlechtendalii | reverse complement strand
AGTAAAGGGTGTTTTTAGTGAAGTTCTTTTATGATCACGTACCTTTTAGCAGTTGGAGACTTGCCATTTATAGGGTTTGTGTGTGATGATGTCATGCGGGGCCCATCTGTGAGAGATACACGTGTGGCCCGCCGCTTGGGGATCTTGTCCGCCGTCTGAGCATTAAATGATTCATCTCTGTCAGTTGGTAATGCATTTAATGCAGCAGAGGGGAGAGAAACGTCAGAGTAGTGGGTTGTGAGGGTGATGTCACGATGAAATGGCGGTGGGTAACGCCGAAGGTTATTTAATTTGGTTCTATACCTCGGCGAGATGTCGTGCTGACATGGTGCCGAGGTGTACAGTTGTTTAGCCCATGTAGTTTTTTGAATTTTCTAATGGGCTTGAGGCTTTAATGAGCCTTGATATCAGAATACAATGGACACAATATAAAGCAATTATTCTTTAAGGTCATCTTTAACACTACAACACAAAATTCCACGCGAATTCATTTCCTTTAAGATAAAATACTTACAATGTTTTCTTATTCAATAATTTTATTTAAATTTTTTAATTTACAATTATAATAATAAAACAACAATTACAAATACAATTGTAAAAGTATTATATAAATAGAGCTCAGAAACTGAAACAAAATAAAGGAATAAAAAGTCACCATATAATTTTCTATGGACTATACAGTGCAATTTTGGAGTAAATCCATAATAAATAAATCAAAACGTAATACAAAATGAAATTGTGATCAAGTAAATACTTGAATTTTGGATGATAACGGGTCGGATCTGGACCGGATCTAACTTGTATCCGGTCCGGATCCGTTTGAATGTACTTGATCTGGATCTGTAGGATGTATAATTTTAGGATCTAGATTCAAATCCAATGTATCCGAGTTCATAAACGGATCCAAAACGAGTCCATGTAATTAACCTCTAATTCTTAGTTCAAGCTTCCATACTGGTATCTTTTACCTTATTTCAAATAGTTTACATTGTTATTTAATTATTTTCATGCAATTGAACTTACAGATATCTCAAATAATATTAACTATCCGTATTTTTTAGGAAAATAATATATAAAAACGTATAATTAATTTTTAATTACGAATCCGAGTTTCATTTTAACATGCAGACTCAAATCCGTATCTGCTTTCTTAGATCCGAATCCGATCCGGATCAAACAAATCTACAAAATAAGATCCAATATCTAAATTACGGATCTAGTATGAATCCATCCAAGATCCGTTACCATCCCTGACTTGTATACCGTGCGGAAAAGAAAAGTGCGTGGATTTAAATTTTGAAATTCAAAAAATGGCACATCAGTAATTAATATGTAAAAAGAACTCGCGAATTTGAGGTAAAGCGATCCGTTTAGTCGCTCTTTCACCACCGCATCCTACTCAGCCTATACAGATCAATAGCTAAACGGTAGTCGTCGAAAACCTAAAAATGGTACAGATCTCTGCTACTTTCTCCGAAAATGTTTTCATCAAGTTCTGTTACTTTAATTTTCCTTAATTTTATATAATGCATTGTAAACGTTAGGGTTCTTTTATGTTTCCCAATCAGCAGAAGAACTTTATGACATTTGTTCATGTAATACATTTGCTTCTAGATGTGTTTATTTCTGAGTGATCGCCTCATAATTATACACATCTTGATCGGTTAATCATCGCTTTTCAAGGTGGAATGGACATTCAGATGTTTTTCATAATTTTTGGCAGAATTATTGTTTTTCGTTTTGTTACTCTACATTGATGTGTAATCTTATTTTTTTTTTTAAATTGGCTTTCTGATTTATGATTTCCTTTTGATTTTTGTAGGATGGACATGATTCAGAAGATCCTAAGCAAAGCACAGCTGACATGACTGTTTTTGTAAGTTCCTTGCATTTTAATACATGACTGATTTTCATTTCCATTTCTATTACTATATATTCCTCTCGCAAATTGAGGCCATTGTCTGTTTTGTTATCCTTTGAATTGTTCCTTTCTTTGTATTGCGAAATTCAGAAATTGTTCATGGTTTTATCCTCATTAAAATCAATTTTAGTGACTTCCTTGCATCTACTTTTCAGGTACAAAATCTTCTTCAGCAGATGGTGAGTTATCATTCGGAGGATTTCTCTTGTTGATCTACGCTATTGTTACTACTAACTTAAAACTTTATTTTGCAGCAAACTAGGTTCCAGACTATGTCAGAAAACATTGTTTCAAAGAATATCCTTCCTATTGTGCTTTCTAATTCATCTCTATTTCCAACATTATAATTTTGTCATGGTTTTGCTTGAGCTGGACATAATGATATGTGATTAAACATAAAGAGCAGTTTGGAATTTTTTTCAATTGGGTCAATCAACATACTCTTCTTTGACATTGTTGCATGAAATTAAATATTTTAAGCATTTTGCATTATTTGATTTCTAGATTTAAGTTGTAAAGGTGTATATGAATGCTTAATGAAATTATGTGTGGTTTTAGGATTATGACTCGTTAGAAATATGCAAAGTTTGTTGTTTTCTTAACTTCAAAGTACTCGATGAAATGGGAAGTCGCATAAATGAGTTGGAGCAAAGCATCAATGAGTTGAGAACAGAGATGGGAGTGGAGGGCTCTCCATCTCCTTTGGCCACAGCTAAGCAAAACCCAGGTGATGATACAAAGGAAGAAGCAAATGGTACGGAATAGTCAGAACTTGCAGTTTCCCTTCAGCAGATCACTTGAATTTATGCCAACTTTCTTTTATTTTAACAAACTATGTTTGGCTTGAGCGTTTCCTTCTGCTTTAGCTTTAGAGTGAACTGTTTGTTGTTTCCTTTTCTGCTCGTCTGAGAAAAATGCTGAAATTGTTTGTTTCTGCATATAGTTTGACAATAGATATGTTGTAAACCTAAAATGGGAATTATTTATGTGAAATATCATTCACTTGGCACATCTGTCTTGCTGAAAATCATTCATATTTTTGTTGCCCGGGGACCCGGGCAAACCTGCCTATAATAACTTTTCTTTTACTTGTGATGGGTTGTGTGAAAACTTCCAATATGATTTGATGAGTTTCAATATAATATAAGTTGGATTGGATCAGCTCGATTTATGAAAGACTTGGTTAAATAACATGATATTTACGCTTGGTTTGTAAACAAGTTATGCTTGAACAAGCCAAGAACTTGATTCAAAGTACGTCGACAAGTTTTACTGGAATATTGTGAACAATTTCACGAATTGGTTTGATAAAAGCTTGTGAATTAGCATGATTACATTTTACAAATAAAATACTTAAATGGTGTTTTGGGTATATAAACTTATCATATTTATCATTTTCATTCAAAGTTTATAGCTTGCTGTTTTTGATAATACTATTTGACGTGTCAAATTTTTACATCATTTGGTCCACAACTAAAATTAGATAATTAAACATGTCAAATTAAATATTATTTTTTTTTGCGTAAACTTCAAGGAAAGTACTTTATGTTGTTTTATGTTATTTTCAAAAGGAGTTTTGTAGTATTTCGGGTTCTAAAAGGAGGTTTGAGGATTTTTTCCTTTAACAAAAGAATGGATTTTTTACTAACATCGTTAAAAAAGCTGAAATGGCAAGAGATTTTTTGAAAATTCACGATTTTTTTTTCTTCTCCCTCGATATAACCCTAAAAAAACTAATTTGTAAATCTGAAATACCTTGAAGCTGCCATCCAACTCATCCTCTTTTCAAATCTTCTTCCTCATCTATTGAATCAATTTAAGTTTTGATAATCGTCAAATGAAGTCCACGATCTTCGATGTTTTCAGAATCTGCAAAATAAATCTCCGACCGGAAGTGTTTTCGATGTAGATCCTTCGATGCTAAAGTTAACGATCTGGGAGAGGTGATAAGAGTGCGTTCTTAAACTAACAGTTACTTGGAAAATAAGAGATTACTTTGCTATTTATAGGAATTTGTGTAATGATGACATGTGGGGTCCGCCTGCAAGCTATGCGCAAGTGGCAAGCCGCTTAAGGATCTTTTCCATCGTCAAAGCATTAAATGATTCATCTCTACTATTCAGATTTGCATTTAATGCGACAGTGAAGAGATAAGGAGTGTGCGAGACCAGAGTGAGTTATGACGAGTGTGTTTCAGCGTGGGTATTGCCGAATGAAGGGCTTCGGCTACACTCTTTCGACGCGAGTGAGGTCAAGGACCACCAAAGACGGTTCGCTGTAGAACTTAATTCAGCACGTGTTTATGCCGAAACGTAATTTAGCTGAGCGGTTATGTTTCTGGGCCGAGGTACATTTATTTTCACCTTTAATGTCAATCTATTGAATAAGTTCTAGCAGTTGAATCGATTTCATCCGTGTAAGCAGGTGAATCGGGGAGAGGGAATTTTTCAGATTTGTTCGGGTTAATCATTGGTTGATTAGGCTTCTCCGTTGGCGGGACTATCAGAACCGTCGGAACTGACGGAGACGATGAAGCCGCTACTGTTGCCGGGACTGCAGGTGAAGGCTTGTTCGTCGACCTAATTTCAACTCTCTCTTTGAATAGGTAAATTTTCAGTTTCTTTCAATTTTTTTAGGCAAAGGCGCGATATTTGGTTTTCTGGAGTTTTGAAAAATCTCTGAACTTGTCTCCTATTTTTGTGCTTCATCAGAAAGATTTGGTTTTGCGTTTCCCGAAATTCTCTCGATCTCTTCTGTTCTAACAAGTTAAAACGACGGAGCAGACGAGCCCAACAGGTCGGAGGAGCCGAGCAGCGGCGCCGCGGAGGTGAGGAGGTCGACGGTGAAAGAGACGGCGAGTACGGAGGAGATGGTTGGCAATCGAGTGGGTTAGGAGGGGTGAGGAGTTGGCTGAGTCAAACGGGTGGAGAAGATGCTGAAGGAAATGTAGTCTGCATTATTTTGTCTTTGGATTGGTGAAACTCGAGCGCAAAAAGGGAAAAATTCAAATGTAGAGAAATGTTAAAGGCGCATATGGATTAGGGATTGATCAACTGGCGGATTGAATTGGAATTAGCTATAAAAAATTACAAATTGTAAGAGCAGAGATGAACACTCATCTTTGGGCTTTGCGAGATACTGTATTTTGGCATTAGGAAGAAAGTCTAAATGTATCATTGGATTGATTTTACAGACAAAACAAATTAGAACTGGATGATTGAGCAGTTGAGGAACAAACGAAACTCGAATTAATCGGGTGAATGTGAGTGAAGAAATTGTGGTTTTTTTATGAATGAATTTGGGGTTAGAGTATATAAAAGGTTGAAGAAGAAAAAAAATTATGCTTTTCCAAATTCAACATTTGTTACGCCATTAATTTTAAGGGTGTTAACAAAAAATTCCTTATTTGTTAACAGAATGAATTTTCAGACCTTATTTTGAGATCCGAAATATTACAATGAAAATGGTTCAAATCACGTGATACTTTTTTAAAGTTTACCCTTAATTTTGTTTTTGTACGAAATCAATTATTTTAAAATGAGCAAACCAATGAGGTATAAGTGAATAATTTTTGAACACATGATTTATTAAATGAAACGAGCACGAATTTGAATTGAGTCTCAAATCCTTACAAATTTAACAAATCAAAATTAAATATGTCAAAAACTAGAACTCTGCTTGCATAGCAACTTTACAAGAATTCATATCTATTTTCTTGAAATTCATTGCTATAATGTAGTAACCCAAAGTAACTGCAAAGATATTCACAAAATTAAAAATTGGAAATTCTGAACAATACTAGGTGTGAAGATGAATAAAAATCTCTTCCAATTAATTGGATTGAACCCTGGCATAGAAACTCACTATGCGATAGCTTTCAAACTTGAGAAACTTTGGAATTGAAAATGGGCACTTGAGCCAAATCATATTTTCCCAATATAAATAAAAGTTAGCTGAAAAATAGAAGTCAGCAGCGATTATGATGTTTCTAACCCAGTCCATTTCATTGTATATTTTACCATTTATTTATTTATTTTTTTTTCTCTTTTCTATTTATCAGTTACATGTGAAAAATTGAATGAGAACGATAGATGGATACATGATTCTTGTAAGTATCCACATGTATAGATACGGTTATAGGGCAAGTTAAACGTGTCAATGCTAACAATAAACGATTATGTCGTTTTGGAAAATTTTGGTCCCTGTAACCAATAGTTTATTTTCGATTAAAAGAAAAACAAATTATTAAAATAAGAATCCTCTCTTATGGCAGTAATTAATTTTTTTTTATCATCATAAGTATTATATCTTATACTTAAATCATAGAGGTTAATTGAAGAAGAATTATCCACCACCCCGGCAGAGAGCAATTTTGCTACAACCGCGGTTATAGGGGTTGGCCTCTGCACCAGGCTGGCAGTTATAATATGAAGCACCTCTCTTAGAACATGGTACAGTGTTTCTCTGAATCGCGCCGTAGCTTATATATTTTTTATTCGCCTGCAGTATCCGCCGGCTAATCTCCGATTCCATTCCGAATTCATCTTTGTCCAGGGGGAACCACTCCATCACCGTCTGGTTTCCGGTTGAATATATGGCAGATGAGGAGATGATGAGAGCCGAGAGTACCAAATTTAAGAAGAGTAATGAGGAAGAATTGGCCATTGTAATTGTTGCTTGTGTTTGTCTGTTTGTTTTCTTTCTTTATATATAGCGGTTCATCAGCCTGAGGAATCACAGACAACAACTAGTTTTAATCATGGGCCCACTGCATTGTTTGCTCTTGTTGTTTTATTAATTCTTTTGTTCATGTGATAATTAAAGGAAGAATAATTTTTATTACCACGCTTAATATTAATCAAGGTCTTTGCTTTAATTAATTTCAACTCGTTCACAGCTAATAAACCATTCTAAACCTACCAAAGGACAGAAACATATTCATTAATCAGCAAAATACTGTAAGCAAAGACAGATTAATGGTTACTTGGTTCACGTAGTTGATATATCATCCTATAAAATAAACTTATTAATAATACTCAACACGCGGCTTCTATTTTTGGATCAAGACAAATATGGATTATAGTGAGTAACATAATAATATCATCAATAATAATACATGTTCTTAAGTTGCATCTAAAATGGCGTTTATTGATTAACGTGTCATTAATTTCCATTACGCAGTACTGAAGCTCATGAAGTTTGTAACTCCAAACGGGGTTGAGTACATATTAAGTTAAAATTCAGATAAAGAGTGACAAAAAGATTATTTTTTCTATTTATGTACCACCGTAGTAAACTGACCATAGTACAATAACATAACGTAATCCGTTTATAATTCTCGTAGTCAAGCTCATTATGTTAGGGATAATGATGTCTTGTCACTGATTAGGATTACCATACGCAATTGAGTGGCTGTATGTACACCAATAGATTAACCAAATCTTCTTTCAGAAACCTATATATTTAGAGGAACGAAATCATATCAATTTTTTTCAAGTACAAATAATATGTAGGAAGTGCTCTCAAATCTCGCCAAAGAAAGGACGAGAGTTTGAACTTCCAAAGTAGCCATTGGTTTCGTATTGGGACATCATTACTAGCATTGATTTCTCATTATTTTGCGAAACAATGGAAGATGAAAATATAAACTGAATTTGTGAAAAGTAAATGTAAAGCAATAACCGCAAAAAGAATAGAGTTGTTAAAATATCCGCAATACAGAAATGTTGATAATGTACTATAAATGCAATTAGAGCGCATCTACAACGTAATTTCAAGTATAGAGTATTAAGCTACTTTAGTTAGCAATTTTATTGTGTTTTGTATTGAAAGTAAACTTAATGCTGATTTTTTTCTAAAAAGCAAACTTCATTACTATTATTTTTTTTTCTTCTATTGCAGTTTTTGCTGAATGAGTCGAGCAAAGAATTAAACTAACCACATTTGGTTAATAAAAGTCTCTTAATTTTTGCGTTGATAAAGAGTAAGTGGAACTCTTGCCCTGTTCATTTTGGTTAAGGCTTTGTCGGTACATCTTTATTTTGAAATTACTTTTCCATCTACTCTGCTCAACTACCTAATATATCAATGAAAACGAGACTATTAACTTCTCAAGTATATCTACCCCTCTAACTATTATAAATGTTCAAATTCCACATCTTACTAATATTTGAAATAAAGGCTTTAATCTCAAATATGAAAAATTAAGAACTTGATAGGATATTATTGCAATGGAATCGCTTGAATCATGGGTTATACCAACTAAACTGGCAAATAGAGTCAATACCTTTCCAGAAGAGATGGCAGAACCCTATCTTTCAAGCTTACTTAACAATGCATCCATTGGTGGCAGTTCCTTCACAATTTGTTGCCAGTCTGGCATGCCCTGCATTAACACTGGCGTTACTATTCATCTCCCACCATTCTGGGAAAATTAGTGCGTATGCATAGATATGCTCACTAATTATGCACGCTTTTATGATGCAAAGATCAAATTTTGTTGCTGGGAAACTGATAAAGAATGTCAGCTGGATGCCTGAATCACCATTTGATTCAATACCATTGATATTTGTTTGCTATCCAATCAAATACAGTAAAAGAGAACATGCTACCCTATCCATATGCACTTACTTTCCCCGATCTTCGAATTCGACCATCGAGACGCAATATTATATAGACATCCTCCCCTGGAGTAACTCCTTCAGATTCCTGCTGATCTCTTATCCACCTAAATGAGTTCAGACATAAAGTATTCAGCAGATAACTTAGCATAACTTGTCTAAAAATAACAAACCACAAAAAAAAAAAAAGCTTCCAGAAGAAGAAATCAGAATATATTGCACAGAGGATCACCATTTGCTGCAGTATATATGAAATAACAGGGGAAAAAATTGAGTAACAACTGACCTTTCCCATTCTGACGGGGATACAATTTCAGCTTTATAACGAATTTCAGCTTTCAATTTTGATTTTGCAACTACAGACTGAGCTTTTTTATCAAAATCTTCCTACAATGGTGAGATCAAATGTCATGTCAAGAGAGTATAAGAATTACAGCTTAACTAAATCTTAATACTGACAACAAAACACCAGAAAACAATGAGACAGATAATTTGTTCTCATTTTTCTAGATATAAAATGTCAAGAAGTTCTAAAACTATTTTACTGAAGTTGAGGGAAATCCATAGCGTACCCCAATAGAAGGAAGGGCAGCAGCTGCCCTTGAGGGAGCACCAAAGCCTTTCTTTTGTACTTCTGGTTCTCTACCTTCACTCCAGATAACAGGAACTAAAAGAATACCTCGTCTAAGAAGCTCAGTTCTGAACCTCTCTGCCTTTTTCATAGCCATGGTAACACTCTCCTTTTTCCCAGCTAAAATGACCTATTTCCAGCCATAATTAGAGCACTTACATAAACAATGATTGACTACTCCATCAAATTGAGATGCTTCAAAATTCCATAGAAGATACATGTTTAGTCAAGTAGCAAACTTGAACCATTTTAATCAGAAGACATTGCTCTATTTTCAATAAGATCATACAGTATAATGAATTGAACTGCATTCATTAACTTAAAAACAGAGTTTATAGAACTTACACAAAAGGAAACGCTAGGCTTTCTGAATTCAGTTATATAAAATCTCTGCAATTGTAATGTTTAATACAAAAAATGATTTATGTAGTAATTAAGTTGTCAATACTTACTGGCCTAACAGTGTCCCGGAGTTGTACAAGCTCAACAACACGATTAGTTGAAAGGCGCAAAGGCAACCTTGATAAGGTTTCGTCTCTAGATATCTGTGCAATTTGTTCTTCCTCTTTCTTATTGTCCCAGAGAAGCAGGGCCACAAGTACAATGATGCCTGTAGATTGCTGATTTGAAATCTTAAGTCATTTTAAGAAGCAAGCTAATAGCCTTTGGTTGATAACTATATGTTATGCAGTGATGCACTGTACACATAAAAAACTAGAACACAGATAGTAACAAAAAGGAAAAACTGCGACCATAAATTCTAACTCCCATTTTCATATACGACAGGGAAATTTCTGGCGTTTACCTCCAATATTTATGGCTGCATTTCCAACAGTTTCTAAGAAATCTGGGGCACCATCTCCACCGCTTATTGCACGCAAGAGTCTTGGAAGTGTGAAAAAGAGTGATATTCCCGCAGCTGCTGAGAATGCCACGTAAAAAAATCTCCTGACACCACGAAATGGTGCTTGGACCTCACTAATCAGTTTGAGGTCTCTCCGAAAACCATAGCCTATATCTTCACCTCCCAGCTTAGCCTGCAAACAAAAAAGAATGTTTCTGAGAGTTATAGCTTGAAAAGTTCAGCTATTGATTGGGACAGAAAGCAATTGTGTGATTACATAATCAAGTAATTTGAATTTCAAGCTCAGTGGTGAAAGAGTTATATAGAATTACAATAAAAGAAACATATGCTTCTAAAATTAAGAATCTGTTGGGCTAATAATGAGAAAAGGGGGTTTGACACAAGTAAGAAATTAATTATAACATCATAAACCTCTTCTTGCAATTCCTTGAACTCAGGCAAAGCTCTGAAGGAAGCCAAGTCAGGATCATTCAAAATAGTTCCAAATTTAAGATTATATTCCCTCAAAGCAGTACGCAGGCAATCAGCAGCTTTCTTTCCTTCCCCTCTTCCTCATGATAAGAATGAAAAACAAGACCAATCAGCTCAATGAAGCTACTTTTAAAGATAAATCTATCTTAGAGGTGCCGTTGTTGACATATAAACATAGCAACTTCACATACATAAACTAACAACTCTCAGCAGCCTGTAGCACATATTAGATGAGACTTGAGAGATATAACCTAGTCTTTAAATTCAAAGAATAGATCATAATCGTGCACATAGGGAATCATTGAGGTTGCAAATCTAGACAAGTGACCTAAAATAAACAGACAGAACGAGGTCTACAATGTAGTTCTCACGACTAGTTATCATTCATCTTCTTTATTACAATATCAAATTCAATGAATTGAACCACAACATCAAAGGAAATAACCAAATAAACAATTTCAAACAAATCATTAGCAATTCAAAGAATATTTGAAGTCTGAACCGTGTCATGTACAAAGCCAAAGGAGAGAAGGGAAAACAAAATCTCACCTATAGGCATGGCAACAGGCTTTGTTATAGAGTGCAGCTTGGGCCTCCAAAGGTGTGGGATCCAAAGTGAGTGCTGTTTCAAACTGGATTAGAGCATCCTTAACCTAAAACATCAATCGTGACGGAGAATAATCAATATCCACAAGATATAAACAAGTTCTAGCAGATACACCAAATAATGGAGGATATAAGTCTCAGCATTAATTTAACCAAAAGGAAAATAGAATAGAAGGAGACACATAGAGAAATAATGCACAATACCCGCCCTTTGGAGAAGAGGGAGAGACCAAAATTGACACAGGACTCAGCAGTCTGCGTATTGGCTTCAGAAGATTGAGGAGGAGGAGGAGGAGGAGAAGGAGAAGAGGATGAAGCGACGGAGGGAAAAGTCTTCCTTTGAGGAGTGAACGAGGTAGTTCTGTAACGCAACCATGACCTCCCGAATCTCGGAGCCGAGAAGCGGAGGAGATGGTGATTAAGCGGCGGAGCAGTAGCGACAGCCATTGGGCATCAGACGTCACTGGCTCAGCTCTCAGTTCATTGGATGGATAAAACTCCCGCTGCCAGTCAGACAGTTCTCTTTCTCCGGCGGGGCCCATCTTGCTTTATATGTGGTGTCTACATAATCAAGTGTTATGGGAACGGCGCCGTTCGGTTGCTGATTGTACATGGCAAAGTGCGGAACCAGCCTAGGCCCGATCCGGACCTGTTTGAATGTAATAGATCCGGATTTGCTGGATCTATAATTTTAGGATCCAGATTCAATGGATCAAGGTCCATAAACATGTTTATGTAATTAACATCTAATTCTTAGTTTCGACTTCTATACTTGTACCTTTCATTTTGTTTCAAATAGTTTACATGCTCATTTAACCATGTTCATGCAATCGAACTTACATGAATCTCAAATAATATTAATTATTCAACATTTTCAAGGTAAAAATAATAAATAAAAACCTAAAATTAGTATTTTAATTAATCTTTGATTACGGATCCGGATCCGAGTTTCATTGTAAAATCCGGACCTGGATCCGTATCTGTTTTGTTGGATCCAAAATCAACCCAAACTCGATGATCTATACAAATAAGATCCAGATCCTAAAAAACGGATCCGGGTCCAGTATCCGTTGCCATCCCTATACATAAGATCTTTTTGTATTATTTTTATGAGAAAGTTTACGAACCATATTACTCATTTTTTAGTTAAAATAGTTAATTCTTTAACAAGTAAGAGGATATGATTCAAGTAACTATCGAATTTCCACTAGAACTGTAATTAACTATGATTTATGAATTTAATTTTCTTCCTCGATGAAAAGAATATAACACAAAATAACAATTTATTTTGTCCTCGGGCGGTCTTGATAATGTCTACTCTGGGAACCAGCCCAAAGTCCAATAATCAAATTTTAAATAACAATTTATTTGTCGCTATGATAACTTATGGATGGTAACAATGGTGATAGTTTCTTAAGATCAGAAAATAGCAAATTGTAGGTATAGTATCATCCAATATTTCATTATGGTATCTACCTTTATTATCATTTCATTGTCTTATTGACGTTTTCATATCCTCTTCAAACCTTTCTATACTAATTTCAACTTTCGAACTTAAATGTTAATAAATGTATATAAATTTGTTAGAGCATATCGAAGTAAACATTATTGCTGCTGATCTTGGAGGAAAAATGATCATAGATTTTGCTTTTCAAGATTATATTCATTTTGTTCGAACATATTTTGGTTTTGTAATTTATGGTGAATTTTAAAAACATGACACACAGTTCATTTTAATTATAAAAAATTTATTGTTAAAATTTTAAATTTATCATATTTACGAACATGGAAAAATTATTTTTGAAGTAAAATTATTTTATATCATGATATAATTTTATGTTGAAAATCAATTTATCATGTTTAATTTTTATAACATGAATTCGTTTGGTAAATTAACTCTGTCTGCCATATCATTGGACCTTCTTTGGATTTCCCTACTTTTTAAAGACTCTTTACTAAATTTTTTAAAATGGATTCAGTTAATTCAAATTTTAGTACCAGTGAATCAATCACTATATCATTGATTCATAGATGATATATGATAAAGTAATGAATTAATGAATTAACGAAGTCATCATATATGTTGACTCAAAATTCATATTGAAATTCGAATTTGATTTGCATTTTGACCTAGTAAGAGATAAAATGTTCGGAATTTGATAGTTGGCGCAGAACTTGAAAGTCGTTAGGGATTATTTTTACAACAAATGAATTAACGTGAAAATAAAATATTTTGTACGAAGTTTTGATTAAATTGGAAGATAAGAAACGCGCCATTAAAATATTTGCAAACCCTGACTCAGAACTCACATCACCGCCCGCCCAATGTTCCCCTTCCCCTTCTCCGATTCTCTTGCAGATCTCCTATCATTATTATTGGATCAACAGACATCACCGGATAAACTTTGTCAGCGTGAACGCTTCCGTTTTACTCAGTCGGTTCACATCTAAATCGGTTTTCAAGATTTTTTTATCTTCTCTGGTACGTTCGACAATCACAAATTTTATTGTTATGAAATTATGTGAGTAACCTTTAATAGCATTGGATATTACGGAAGTGTTTCTGAAAACTTCTCAAAAAGTAACTTATATCGTGACCTTTTTAAAAAGCAAGTTTTGTGTTATTTTTAACTTTTAAGTTAAAAAAATGTTATCAGGAACACTTCATTGTTTGAATTATAAGTTAAATCTTCTTTAAAAATTGAAAAGGAGAAGTTTTGAGAAACACAGTTGTCGTTTGTTGTTGAACAATATAAGAAGAAAACTAGCAATTTTATATGGTAGAAGGGAATTTCTAGATTTCAATTGTGAAAAAGTGATGGAAGATAATGCGCGTTTCATTTAATATGTAAATCTTGAACTAAGGCCAGTTTCATAAAGACCATAACCCTAGAGTCTAGAGGGTTTCCCTTCATCCAGCAGAGTTTGCCCTTAATCAAATGCGCTAAGGCCTCTTGTCCCATTATCTTTTCATTTGCTTAAACAAAGGATGTGAACTTTCAAATTTGATTAATTTCAACTTTCAATTATTACCTTCTGGAGGATCTTGTTAGAAGTTGGCATTTTTGTTCCTATTTTTAAGCTGATATTTTATCAATTACTTTAAGTCCTATTCTACAGCTCATTTATGACGTTATAGTTATTCTGTTTCAATAATATTTTCTTTCTTTTATCTGTTGCTAATAATTAGGAATTTTGTTATTCAGTCTTGTATTTATTCAGTCATTCAATCAATGAAAGATATGCTGGTTTTCACTTTCAAATTAACTTTTAGCTCCTGTACGTTTTCTGCACTTTGTTTCAGCAGAGTATTGTTAATTATCTGCACTTTTGATTCAACAGTGGTATCAGAGCTATAGTTGATCTTACAGGGCAACAAAACTAATGGTTTCCAGCAGCCTTTCTTTGAATCCACCCGTCATTTTCACCGATGAAAACTATCATATCTGGTCGGTGAAAATGCAAACTTTTTTTAGAAGCCTATGATCTGTGGGAAATTGTAACAGAAGACAGGCCAATTCCTCAACTACCAAGAGATCCTACTGTGGCTCAAATCAAACACAATAGTGAAGAGAGAGCAAAGAAGTTCAAGGCCATGTCACTCCTTCAATATTCTGTGGCAGACTCGGTTTTTTACTGAATCATGGCATGCAAAACGGCGAAAGAGGTGTGGGATAGGTTGAAGGAAGAATACCAAGGGAGTGATAGGACAAGGCAAATGCAAGTTCTGAACTTGAAACGTGAATTTGAAGCTTTGAATATGCAAGAAGATGAAACTATTGGCAAGTATACTGATCGGATTTCCTTAATTGTCAATAATATCAGACTTCTTGGAGAGGATTTTCCTGAAAAAAGGGTTGTAGAGAAAGTTCTTGTCACTCTCCCTTAGAGATTCGAATAAAAAATCTCATCTCTAGAAGAGTCCAAAGATGTCAGTACAATTTTGTTGGGTGAATTGATGAGCGCTCTTCGAGCACAGGAACAAAGAAGAACTCTAAGACAAGATAGAGTTACTGAAGGTGCCTTTGCAATGCAGAAACAGCACAAAAAGGAGAATATACAATTCAAAAAGGGTCACAAAGGCAAATCTGAAGGGAGCAGCAGTGATGGTCAGAAACAGAATCCTCTTCCACCTTGCAAGCATTGTAAAAAATCCACTCATCTGGAGAAATATTGCTGGAGGAAGCCCGACGCAATCTGTGGAAATTGTAAGCAAAAAGGGTATGTATCAAAGATTTGTAGATTCATGAACAAAGACAACAAAGCTTCTCAAGCTCAATTGGTAGAAGCAGCTGATGTTCAGGAGGAGCAGCTCTTTACAGTCACATCTCCCTCAACAAATAACTTAACTGATGCTTGGCTAATTGATAGTGGTTGCACACACCACCTATGCAATGATACTGATATGTTTCGAGAGCTTGACGAGACCTACAAATCCAGAGTCAAAGTTGGAAATAGTGAGTTTGTGAAAGTAAAGGGAAGAGGTACAGTTTCTGTTTCCACAACTTCAGGTATCAAAATTATTTCTGATGTTCTGTTCATACTTGAAATTAGCCAAAATCTCTTAAGTGTTGGACAGATGCTTGAGAAGAATTATTCGCTGCAATTTAAGGATCATAAATGTGTTATTTTTTATCCGTTTGGGGTTGAACTTTTTTGTGTTAAGATGAGCAATGGAATTTTTTCAGTTTGTTGGAAGAAAGTGACTGACCATGTCTATGCTTGTGATACTCAATCAATTGCAAATTTGTGGCACAAAAGGCTTGGCCATTTTAATTACAAAAGCATTTCTGAGATGAATAAGAAGGGGCTAGTGGAAAACTTACCTGAAATTGCTTGTGAAGCTCAAACTTTTGAAGCTTGTCAACATGCTAAGCAAACCAGATTGCCATTTCAAGCTAATCAAGCATGGAGGGTTGCTAAAAAACTCTAGCTTAAATACTCTGATGTGTGTGGCCCTATGGAAACAAAATCCTTGAGTGGTAATCGTTATTTTCTTCTCTTTATTGATGATTATACCCGGATGTGTTGGGTTTATTTTATTAAATTGAAAAGCGAAGTCCTTGATGTTTTCAAACAATTTAAAGATTTAGTTAAGAATCAATGTAATCTTAATATTAAAGCTTTAAGATCTGATAATGGTGGAGAATACACTTCTCGCCAGTTTGCTGAATTTTGTAAAAGTACAGGCATCAAGCATCAATTCACGTTGCCATATAACCCACAGCAAAATGGCGTATCTGAGAGAAAAAATTGAACAATTATGGAGATGGCCAGGTGTCTTTTGATTGAAAAACAATTGCCAAATAAATTTTGGGTGGAGGCTATGAACACCTCAGTTTACTTGTTGAATAGACTTCCCATAAGAGTTGTGCAAGACAAGACTCCATATGAAGCCTGGAGTGGTACCAAACCAGCAGTAGACCACCTTCGAATATTTGGCAGCATATGCTACTTTCACACACCGAAACAAAAACGTAACAAGTTGGACAACAAAGCTAAAAAGGGAATCTTCATGGACTATGACTTACATTCAAAAGGATATCGAATTTTCTATTTTAAAATAGAAGATATAATCTTGAGCAGAGATGTGAAGTTTGATGAGGTTGCTGCCTGGCGATGAGAAAATCAAAATGATGCCAATATGAATCTCAATCCACAAGATCAACGTGAACTTGTAGCTGATGATTTGGTGGATGACGTTCCAGTTAGAGGTACTAAGTCTCTACAGGACATTTATCAAAGATGTAGCTTGGTTTTCCATGAACCAACAAGCTATGTTGAAGCACAAGAATATGAAGAATGGAGGAGAGCTATGCAAGCAGAAATTGGCATGATCAACAAGAATGAAACTTGGCAGCTTGTTGATAGGCCTGCAAACAGAAAAATAATTGGTGTTAAATGGGTTTTTAAGATAAAACTCAATTCTGATGGCTCAATCTCCAAGCACAAAGCGCGATTGGTGGTGAAGGGCTATGCTCAACAATATGGCGTGGACTACCAGGAAACTTTTGCTCCGGTAGCAAGGTATGATACAATCAGACTACTTATTATCTTTGCAGCTCAAAAGTCATGGAAGATTCATCAACTTGATGTTAAATCTGCTTTTCTGAATGGATCTCTTGTTGAAAAAATTTATGTAGAGCAACCTGATGGCTTCATAGTTGCTGGTAAGGAAGATCAGGTCTATCTTTTGAATAAGGCGTTGTATGGCTTGAAACAAGCTCCCAGAGCTTGGTACGAAAAGATCGACAGTCATCTCACTCAACTTGGATTCTGCAGAAGTCTAAGTGAAGCTACTTTGTATGTTAAGTCAAGTGGAGGTGATGTTTTAGTAGTTTCCATTTATGTTGATGATATGTTTGTTACTGGAAGTCAACTTGAGCTAATTGTAGACTTCAAGAGAAAGATGGAAACTTTTTTTGACATGACTGATCCTGGAGTGATGAAGTACTTCTTAGGCATGGAAGTAGTTCAATTTAATGGTGGCATTTTCATTTGCCAGCAGAAATATGTCTCTGACATTTTAATCAAGTTCAAGATGCAAGATCGCAAACCTGTAAATTCTCCAATGCCAACTGGTTTGAAGCTAGGCAAAGATGAAGAATCTGAAAAAGTTGATGAAAGCATGTACAGAAGTTTAATTGGCAGCCTCTTATACCTCACGGCAAGTAGGCCTGATATTCTATTTGCTGTGAGAATGCTCTCCAGGTTCATGCATTCACCTAGAGACACTTATTTTACAGCTACAAAGAGGGTGCTCAGTTATGTTAAAGGCACAAAGTCATTTGGAATATTTTTTCTAGAATCTGCAGAAAACACTTTGAAGCTTGAAGGCTACTGACAGTGATTGGGGTGGATGTGTTGATGATTCAAAAAGTACATCAGGTTACCTGTTTTCTCTAGGGACTTGTTTTTTCAGTTGGAGCTCGAGGAAACAAGAAACTACTGCACAATTGACAGCCGAAGCCGAGTATATCACTGTTGCCTCTGCTGTAAATCAAGCCATTTGGTTAAGAAAGATGTTGAATGATTTGGGAAGTGAACAAATAGAAGCCACCAACATTATGTGTGACAATGTTTCAGCTGTGTCAATCTCAAAAAATCCGGTGTTTCATGGACGAACCAAACACATCAAGATCAAATTTCATTTCATTCGGGAAGTTCAACAATCCAATGAAGTGATGCTTGTTCATTGCTCATCAGAAAACCAGCTTGCTGATATCTTCACTAAGCCATTGCCAAAGGAAAGGTTTGAAGATTTAAGGATTAGAATTGGAATTTGTGACCAAAATGCCAAGGAGGAGTGTTAGAAGTTGGCATTTTTGTTCCTTTTAAGCTGATATTTTATCAATTACTTTAAGTCCTATTCTAGAGCTCATTTATAACGTTATAGATATTCTGTTTCAATAATATTTTCCTTCTTTTATTTGTTGCTAATAATTAGGAATTTTGTTATTGTCTTGTATTTATTCAGTCATTCAATCAATGAAAGATGTGCTGGTTTTCACTTTCAAATTAACTTTTAGCTCCTGTACGTTTTCTGCACTTTGTTTCAGCAGAGTATTGTTCATTCTCTGCACTTTTGATTCAACAGATCTCGTTACAATTAAGTTGCATAATATTCTATGACTAATTGACTGTGATTAATCTGGACCTGAAACATTATATTCCTTGAGTAGATTGAAACCTTGTAGAATGTTGACGCTTAAATGGCTTGTGACTACACCGAATCTTCTATGCTGCTATTATGGGTTTTCATGTGATTCTTTTGCATTTTACAAACGTCTAAGAAACATTTGCTACATTGAATCCCTAGAATTAGAAGTTCTTAACCTTGGCCCTTGTTACATTCTTGACTTTGTATATTATTTTTTTTACTGTTACTGATATGACTCGTGGAAACTGCTGGAACCATTGATATGATAAATGATAGTACTCTTGTCTTCTGCTTGAGGAGTTTGGTGATATTCCATTGGATAAGAAGAGTAGTTCCATTGAGATGGTATGGATTTTATCTTTCATACTTATTTTTACCGGCAATATTACGGTCCACTATGTTGCCATAATATGGAGGAATCCTAATATTTTGTTTGTACTAGAGGCTTTATTTCTACTGTATATATCATTAATGTGTTTGCTTAGATTTTCAGTGAGTTCTTCTATGCAACTAAATTTATTTTGGTTGGTTTGTTTGTGACAAGAGTATGGATGAATTCAGTCATTTAATAATTTATTATTATACACTCCATAGTAGCTGGCATAATGAATTGAGCAAGATATAACATCTCATGTTTAGAGTCTCATGCAGATTCAAAAGAATCATCCTTCTGTTCTAATTAATGTCCAGTTTGAGAGTCTACTTGGTTCACAGACGCTGGCAGACCGTCATCTATATTTTGGTAAGTAGCTTAAAGAACCAATATGATGATGTGTCTTGGACTTATTTTAATCACTCCAAATATTCGAAAAGCTATGAATTGATGGTCTCTCTAGTTTTGCTGTTAATTCTGTTTTGAATAATATGAAGAAAATAGAAAAGGATACATTCTCTGCTTAAATGATTTCTTCCAATATATATCTAGCTTCTAAACATGGTTGAGGTGGCTGACTTAAAAATGTATCTTTTTACTCGGCTCAGGAACATAATTTGGCTCTGAAGAAAAGATCATGTCTTTTGCAGAGCATAACTCTGATTGCAGTTAGAGAAGATATGCTTTCTATTTTCTACCATGGGCTGTCCGCAAGGTATTCTTTCTCTCTCAGTTTATATAATAGTACAGGAAACAACCACATTTCGTAAGTTCGAGTATACTTTCATTTTTATGTTCTCTCATAGTCTGGGGTGTTACTGTCTTTGGATGCATTTTTCATTCATTTCTGCATTGAAAATAGGCTTAGAAGAGATTATATTTCAATTTCTTGACGTACTTCTTTTATTTTTCAACTTGAGTTAATTACCAATTTTTATTTGGGAATATATTGATTTGGGAAAGCTTTTAAGTTAGCCTTGAGTACAATCTATCGATGTCTTTGAGAATGATAAGGCACTCGAGACTTGAGTCTTAGCCTGCATATTCGGTTGCTTGGTTTTTGAGAGGACTAATGGATCACCGACTCTCTTGTCTCGTTTTGTCTATTGTCCTCCTGAATTTTGAAAAGGTCTTCATAACTCTCTCAACTTGGCAACAATGCACCGGCTTGTCCTAAATGTTACGTGTCAACCTCTGATTAGGGAGAGAGATTGACATATTTGAAAATTCAAACCAACCAAAAGTTGACACGTGACGTTTAAAGGATAAAATAATACACTCTTTGATAGTTAAGGTGAGACAGGGGATATCTTTTCAAAGTTCAGGCAGATAAAATGGGACAAGGGAGTTGATGATTCACTGAACTTTTTAATATCATTTTTTTTTAGTTTGTGATGGTTTCACTTTTGTTTTTTAAAAACTTGTGCATGATCTAGGGCAAAGAAATACATTGTTATTTGCGAATTACTTTTATAGTCCCTTTAGGCTAGATGCAGTTATGACTTTCTTTTATTGACACTTCTATTTCGTTTATATGGTTAAGTTTGTTTAGATTTTATTGTTCATGCAATATTTATTTGATCTAGCATATAAGTGGCTCCCTTCAACTCAAAATTCATTAATTTTATTAGGTTTTTTCAAAATATTATCGGAAGTTGTGAACTTATGATTAAGGTGGTTGAAATACTAGAGAAAAATTCAATTTTCTTGCTCCAATCTTTAAATTCGAATCTTTCGCCTTGCTAGAGAAAATCTACTTAACAAAGAGTTAGGATTGTGATCTTTAGGGGACTCTTCAATACCTCAGTCGATTTAAATGGAGAAAGTATGTCAAACAACGAAATTCAAGTTAAAACTTGTGTATGATTGAGGTAGTGAAACTTTTATATAGGCATTGAGATAATCCTAAATAGATTAGGATTATTAATTTTAGTTGAACAATGACCATATTTAGTATTATCTTTAAGATAGTCCATGTAAAATTACACCTTCATTCCCTTCCTAAATACACGATATCAGTGGTGCAACAAATTAAAATGAAAATAAATCATATAAAAAAACTGAAATTCTCATAATACAAATCATCTAATCTCATAATTATACGTAGTTTTTACGTCTCCACTGTCCAATTTGTTTTTGTGATTGTCCCTCAATTTATAGGAACATTTTTTGGACATTCTCTTATGTGCTTTCGCTATGTCAATAAAAAAATAAAAACATTACGAATTTTTAATTTTTTGTCTTATAGTTATATATTTTCACCAGACTTCTTTAAAAGAAAATGGCTCCCTTGTAAATCTATTAAGCATGAAAGCAAATTAGCTTTTAGAAACCTTTATGATGTTCACAAGACAATGTTTAATCAATCTCTCTCAAAATCTCATTGTGTGACTCATTAGTTTAATACCTCGATAAAGTGTACTATTGTACATCTCATTTGTGCTTTGTTTTGTTACAATCTCATTTGTTCTTATTTATAAAGATTAAGCTACTCTTTCTTCACTCATGCCGATGTTTTTCTTTGTTTTTAAATAAAGTTGAATAGCTTGTTTAGTCATACTATTCTCTCGTTTCTAAGACATTTCTATGCTTGAATAGAAATTTGATCAAATCCCACAAGCTTTTTTACATTCATCATCCTTGGAGCTTCCACTTAATTGTGTGCAATTTTTTTTGTAAGTTAGATTTTTATTCACCAATTACCACAGTTTCCCATTACGTGAAATTGTTAGCTTCCTTTTCATAAGTGTTGAATAAGGGTCAGAGTAGTTTTTCCTCGTTCCTTGATCTCTTCTCAAGACTTGGTGCGCCTTACCTTTGATGTAATTGACTCCATTCAGGTATTTTCTTTTTATTCTTAGTCGAGCTAGCCTGCATACATATCTCTCCTTGTTAAGTTCCCAACTTTTGGTACAAAATTTCTTAGTATTTTCCTTCGGCCTCGTTGACAACTCTTTTAGCCTCATTCTCAATCCTCTTGTATTTCTTAGAAGCATAATCATTAAGTACTTTTGATAACATCTTATATAAATATCTCTTCTTAATTATATCAATCTCAGTTCTACCTCCATGCTTCTTGAAGGCGAAGTCCTTGTCTTTTAGAACATGTAGAGAACTTGTGGCCTTTGAGATTATTGGGATTACATAAGTGGGTTCGAACTAAACAAACACAAATCTAACCAATTAACTTATGTTAAAGCTCAATCTTACACCACTTGTATTCTACTCTTTAATCTTGAATATCTCCAATAAAAACCATTTACACTATTTGCTACTGTTATATTCTCCCATAGCTTTTATGGGAGTCTATGTTTGTTTATATTCGTACTCAAATCTACTTCCAAAAACTTTTTTAAAAACTTCATTTTCTTGATAATAAAGAGCTCACAATATAATCACAGGATCCTTAGATTCTTTTTTCTTTCTTTTACTGTTCACTTTCTAGTTATTGAAGACTATACACCAATTTGAGAAATTAGCACTATTTTAGTTATAATCTTATAGTTTTTGCACATACACATATTTCTGCTTCTCAAAAGCAGTATTTGACTCTGACTTCCCCCCTCTTAAAAGTAACCAAGTGAACCAATTGTTTGCTATAACTAAATCACGATTGTGTTCTTTTCAAATTTCCTAGTGCTGCACCCAAGGCCTCCATGCAATAGCTTGTAGCCGTCTCTGTTACTACCCACATGTTTCTTTAGGTCCCCACTAATGGCAACTCTTAGTCACTGCATCTGTACTTCCGTGAATTTGTCCTTCATATTTATGTATAGTCCAAATTTTGGGGTTCAGCACTAATTACACTAAAGTATCTCTTCGCTTACCGGCTTTAACATAATAATTCTGTCTTAATATTTCTTTACTTCTAAAGCATTTTCCATAATTAATATTAATTCTATCTCAATATTTATTTCATTAATACATATATATATATAATGAAAGGGACATTTTGTCTGATTGTGAGATTGAATCTATTGTTACATGTGAGAGAATTAAGCCCAAAAAATTTAGTTCAATGTATCGATGACCCAATTTATCCATAAAAGTCACAACACTAGTGATTACAAGCAATGTGAGATATTTTTTGGTATATTTCACTGTAACAATCAACTCCTCATTTAGGGTCAACTTCCTCGTTGGTCATGGTTAGCTTCTTTAAACCACTACTTCGAGTTGGCTTTTATACCACTTGTTATAGGTCAAATTAGAGAGTTAAGTCAAAAGACTAGTCCAATAAATTAGAGGGCTAATTGATCTATAAACCTCGCAACATTTGTGAATACAAACAATGTGGAACATTCCTTAGTATTTTCCACTACAACAATAACCCACACTTCCTTTGGAGCATGGTAGCCACTAAATCGTTGCTAGTTGCAACAAAAAAAAAAAAAAACTAAATTGAACAACTCGATAACCAAACCAAAACTATTATCAGTGTCGGGATAATTTGATGAAAAGGTTGGTTTTATTCTGGTATTATTGCCCTCAATTTAGAAAATTCTTTCGAAAGTGGATGACGTAAGACAAGGCATACATAATGGAATCCATTAACTCGAAAAGTGGGAGTAAAGTGAAGTTAAAACCATTGAATTTTGTACTATTAGCTTTATATCTGTCGCAATATCGTTTTTCTTGATTCGGAAAAGTGACTGTGGTATGTGAAAGGGCCAGTTACTACCCATGAGTATGCTTATTAAAGGATAATACAAGTCAGCATATCACAACTCCAAAAGAAATGCACCCAACTTTTTATGCGAAAGGTGAACAATGTCATTCATCTTATTCGCCACATTTTTTTCACCTCACTCATTCCAAAAGGCTGCCTCCGGCTCCACTTACCTTATTGCTAATAATGCTCAACCAGCCAATTTCTACAGTTTGATTCCTCTTCGCATATTTCATTTTGTCCCAACTGCTGGACTCCAACAAAATGTTACCCAACCCTTGGCGTGTGCCACACTATACGTAAAAATTTGTCTGCAAACAAGCCCTCATGACATTTGGTGATCCGACCAACAATGTTTTTCTCTTGGATCTTCAATGCTCGGGGCCGAAATGGAGTAATATATATGAGTTCTATTGCTTTCTCTTATTAATCACTAAATATTAGAAGTGATGATTAAGAGTTTTCAGGATTTGAACAGTATTAAAAAATCATATCATCTAAGATATTGAATTGACAAATTAGGTGCAAGTATAATGTTTATGAACTCTCACACCATAGGAAGACATTACGAGCAAAAAGACTTTTTTGAGCTGGGTCTATGAGCAATCTGTACTCACCTTTTGATTTGGTTTTGTTGGTACCTGACTTGTACAAATCAAGAACAACTTGAATTGAGGAACTTGGTAAATTAAAAATATTGGCGGTTTATAGACCAACAGTGAATGGTAAGAAGGATATGTCTGAAACTATAACAGTGATGATTGGCTTAAGGACCAAATTGTTTACTATTTCTGAATGTTCGTGGCTATAGGTCAAGTCCTGAATGCTCTTGATTTTTTTAGATTAGGTACCAAATGAACCAAATTAATATGTTGGGTATGAAATAAATAGATTGGGGGTAGGTGAGTCAGTTTTATTTGTTAGTTACCATTTATTTTCAAGCTTGCGTTGTATTTTTGGCTTCTTAATTACATGCATGCATGTCTGAAGGCTAAAATTAGAGTGTGTTTGAATTCACGAGAGATATGTCTTAGCGATTGATATGAATTGAAATTATTAGTTCAATGTGGGAAGAGATCTAAATTGCTGAAGGATTATTGACTAGAACGGAGAATACTTGCAGTTGATAATGGAGGACATCATGATTCTAGCGATAGCACGCGATATGCTCCATCTAATCATGTAAAAAGAAGGCTCGGTGAGGTTCACTTTCCTACTGCAGTACCAGCGACCTTAAATCGCAGGTTTGGAAAGTTTTCTTTGGCATTAGCACTGCTGTATGCCTAGCTATAATAGGTTCCCATTATGTAGAAGAAAGAGATTCTCCGTGTCTCTTACGCGTTGAAAATGAAAAAAATTATAGAATTAAAGCAAAGAAAAAAGGTGATCATTATATGCGGCGAGCAATCAAAATATTTTTTCACCGGGCATGTGCTAAAGAGTACGTACTGCAACATTTGGATATGGATGTTTGTTGATATTGCAGTCTCTTTTGTAAAGCATCAGCATTTTGGTGATATTTATATGTTTGAGGGGCTAGAGACTCTTTTGCCCTTCACCTTCCCACAATTTACCCTTGAATTGACCATTTTACTATTGACTTGTGTAGATAGAAGCCCATATCACTCTCAACCGATTTTGAATTGTTTTCTTAAGCCTAAAACTTAATTCACAGAAAGTTTGTGAGATGAGCTTCTCCGAGATAACAACGTTTAAGGTTGAGAAAACATTCCAAAACTAGGCCTAAAATGGTCCGCCTCCTTTCTCAATCAATATGAAATATGCCTTTTTTCAATTCTTGAATTTTCTTTAAAATATCAAAATTAAAATCAATTTCTTGAGTAAAATAAGTTACCTTTTGCATGTATCATGGTGAAAGGTTAATGATAAAGTTCTAAAGGCACAAGCAGCATTTGTTAGATGATATCAAGGTCCATTGAAGTCTCAAAACCCATTAGAAGATCCAAAAACTACATGGGCTAAACAAAGAAATGCCTCGGCACCACTACGCGCCGACACCATATCAGCATAACATCACGCCGAGGTATAGCATCACAAATTAAATAACCTTCGGCGTTACCCACCGCGCCTATACCGAGACATCATCCTCAGAACCCATGTTAACTCTGACATTTCTCTCTCCTCTGCCACGTTAAATGCATTACCGACTGGCAGAGATGAATCATTTAGTGCTTCGACGGCGGATAAGACCCCCAAGAGGCTTGTCACACGTGTACCTTTTACAGATGGGTCCCACATGTCATCATTACACACAATCCTATAAATAGCAAGTCTCCAACTTTAGAGATAAGGGTGATCATTCTAAGAATTCACTAAGATCACTTTTCCCTGACCACTGACAAGATCGTCGGAGGATCTTCGCCGGAAACACTTCCGACCGAAGACTTGTTTTGCAGGACCCTTGAAAACTCGACGGCTGGAAAATCGCTTTTGAAGGACATCAGTAGATAAGGAGCCAATAGAATGTCCATGTCTTATCTGAAATCGGAGAAACATGATACCCTTTTTTTGTTTTTACTGAATCAAATAATATCTGTTGGTTTTGACTTGCATAACTTGTGGACCTAGAATCCACCTTGCTTTCCAAGTTACTTTTCCAAAAAAAATCACCTCTCAAGCCTTCTTCTCTGGTAAAACAACTTCTCTTGCAAAACAACTTTTATACCTGGACAAACAGTACCAAATTAGCTCCTTATTGTCTCATGCTGATTTGATGAGGTGTCCAATACCACAATAATTAAACACATTCTAGATAATTTTTCTTGGTGAAAAAATGTAAGTTTTTTCTTAAAAACATCAAGGTGTTTTTTTATCTTCCGCATGATTTCTTTGTTTAAAGTTTGGACGGAAAAAGCTGTAATAATACCCATCCAAAAATGGGTAATTATATTAAGGACCTATTCGCATGCATGGATGACATGTGTTCTATAAAACTACTTTATGCTATTATTTTCTATTATTTTAATGGTTCATGGGACACATGTCATCCATGCAAGAGAAAAGATCCTTAAACATGGTCCTTAATATAATTTCCCTCCAAAAATAGCCGACTCAGATTTACCTTAATTTAATATTCTCTTCTCATTGTTCAGCGTGGAATAACTTTAATACAATGGAGATTGGTGAATGACCTTAGGTACTTACAAATTAAATTATATATTTGGTGGTGTGGGTTACAGTGATTTTGTTTTTAACAAATTAAACTTTACTTTACTCCTTATCATCTTTGGATCAATTATCACATCATTGATCCACTAGTGATAACAAGCAAAGTAATGTAGACTTTTTTTTAAAAAAAATCATCATAGAATTTGCCATATTTCATTTGATAATTCAGTTATCCAACCAAAACTAGTGAAGGAGGATGCTAATTTCATGTGTATTACGCATTATGTTCGTAGATTTTTGTGAACGTATACTTTATCAAAAGATCCGATTTGTTTTTGCTTACTTGGCTGAGATGACGTACATGGCTAAGAGTTCCTATGTGAGGGAAGTGACTAGAATCAGATACTGATGTATTTGTCTAGTCTATAATGTGAAGACTGAAAACTAAACTATTTTAGAATTACAGAATAAATTTTTTTAAATATGTTAAATATCAATATCAATTGCAGAAAATATTAGAGAGTGGAGTTGTAGTTTTGCTTGGTTAGTGACCTCATCATACCACACTCTGCTTTGTCATAACTGAAACCAAAATCTTATATTCTTATCAAACCATTATAGTTCACCAGTCCTTTTCTTCCTTGTCCATTGCGTGTTTGCATAGAAAAGGGAAATGGTATTATTTTTCCAAACGTATTTGGGATTCCATTTGGAATCCCTGCAATAATAATGCCTGTGATCAAGATTTGCACTCCCATTTGGATGATTATAATGTTATGCCAAGTTGACTTGTGTTGTAGATACTTGTATATTTGATGTATTGGTATTATGTTAGACACCATGGATAGTTGTACGGAAGGTAGGGTTGTAGATGTATCATTACTGATTAATCTAATTAAGGATGCTAAAATTTATGGTTGTTTTATATATATTAGTTAAAAGCTTTCAACTTTAAGATTGGATGTAATGATTTGGCTAATTTAGCCTGAAGTGACTGAAGTAAGTTTTGGAACTGTTAATCTCAAAATTCTAACTGGTTAAAAGATTAAGTAATAGTTCATCACAAGGATATTATAAATATGCACAAAATTTATAGTGGCATGAAAAGAGAGGTTGGCAGTTTCTGATAAATCATTATGTACAAACTTACCTATCATAACACATTACATAAGGAGGGGCCACAATACGGATGGAATTTGTACCATTTTATTTTCCCCAATCAGCTTAAATTTATGATGTGGAAATTAAAAGATTGCATCGACGTAAGTAGTTGTGTTGTTATAAATAGACCCCCCTTCCCTCACAATTCTTCACAACTGTTAACATAACATAATATAACATGGACGGGAAGAAGTTGGAGTACAAAGGTGAGGATGCATTGAATGAGATTGAGAAGCTTACAGAGAAAGCAGATGAAGCGCAGGACAGCTTATTGAATGAGATATTAATGCAAAATGAGCAAACTGAGTATTTATGCAAGTATGTTAACAAGGGATCAAAATTAGACGTGAAGGAGTTCAAACGCTGTGTCCCTGTTACTACTTACAAGGATGTCTCTCCCTACATCCAAAGAATTGCTGATGGAGAGGATTCTTCTCTTATTTCTGGCCATCCTATTACTGAGATGTTATGCAGGTTTCTCATGATTACTCGTGTTTTTTTTTGGATGTTGAATATGTGATGTTTCATTTTAAATTGAATTTATTTGTCTCTTTGCATTTGCAGTTCAGGGACATCTGCTGGAGAACCTAAGTTAATGCCATCAATAGCTGAAGATCTTGATCGTCGAACCTTCATATATAACCTCATCATGCCAATCATGAACCAGTTAAGTTAATTTTTCATTTGCTTTTTTTGTGTGTGGATTATCGTTGTGTATTGTGGCTCGAGAAGAGCTCCTAGGTTTGATTTACTAAATACACCTAGGTCTTAAATGTGATAATTAAGGTTTGAATATAGTTGCCTAACTGTAAAACGAATAAGAAATGGTTCACAAAGAAAACAGTACGTGGACTAGACTTATCTCCCTATCGTTTTTAACAAATGTACATATTCACTTTGGACAGGGAATCATTACGTTATTCTTTTTATGAGAAAAAGCTTGTTTTATTAATTAAAGGCCTAAAAACTTGGCTTTGCCTGGAGAGTTAGTGCTGTTAAAATGTGCTGCCGTGCTTCTATTCTTGTGGGACCGGCCAGTTTAGTCCCAAATAACATTATCAAAGGAAAAATATTCTTTCAATTTCATACATTTTAGTCATCCATTTAGTTTAAACAATTCAAATTTAATTTTACCACGATTAACGTAAACAATTAAAATTTAATCCTAATCATTAAAAATGGATGAATAGTTGAAATTGACTTGAATTTACAATTTTAATTTAATTGTGACGTGAAGTATAATTGCTGAGCAGGTACATCTCGGGTTTGGATGAAGGGAAGGCAATGTATCTGTACTTTGCGAAGGCAGAAAAGAGACTGCCAGGTGGGTTACCAGCCCGGACAGTGCTTACAAGTTACTACAAAAGTAAGCACTTCAAGTGCAGGACACACGATTCTTTCAACGATTTCACCAGCCCCGACCCTGCAATCTTGTGCAAAGACAGCCACCAGAGCATGTATTCCCAGTTGCTATCTGGTCTCATACACCGCCACCAAGTCCTTAGAATAGGTGCTGTTTTTGCATCCGCTTTGCTCCGAGCCATCTCATTCCTCGAACACAACTGGGTTCTTCTCTGCAACGATATCCGCAGGGGAGAACTCGACCCTATGATCACCGATCCTGATTGTCGTTCATGCATGTCAACTATGCTATCATCCCCCAATCCTTGTCTTGCAGATGAAATCGAGGCCATCTGTAGCCGTTCATCATGGAAAGGGATTTTGTGTCACCTCTGGCCTAGAACTAAGTACATTGAAGCTGTGGTAACCGGGCCCATGGCACAGTACGTACCGGCCCTTGAATACTACAGTGGGAAGAAAGTGCCTTTGGTTTCCACTATGTATGCATCCTCAGAGTGTTACTTTGGGGTCAACCTGAATCCTTTGAGTGATCCTGCTGATGTGGTGTTCACTTTGATGCCTAATATGTGTTACTTCGAGTTTATACCTCTTGGAGAGAATGGCACGTGGATTATGGATGTCGACGACGAAGAAGAGGTGCCTAATAGTAAGCTTGTTGATTTGGTGCATCTTAAACGTGGCTGCTATTATGAGCTGGTGGTTACTACCTTTGCTGGTATGCTTATTTTTTCCTCATTACCATGCTTTTTCTTGGGCCAAATGAATCAAAACCCTTGTACTTGAGGCATTTTTTTCAAATGTTTTAAAAGTTTCGATCAAACTATTGAACTTGGTAAAAGTATACTAGTTTGCCCCCTTAACGCCACATGTCAACTTCTGATTTGAGAGGGAAAACCAGAAAAATGACATCTTTAAAAAATCAGATTCTTGCACGTGTCGGTGCATTTTTACTAAGTTTAGGGGGTTAATTGAAACTTTTGAAAGTTGAGTGTGGTATCCGATAAAAATTACCCAATTTCTTGAATTTGAGGTGTTTACGTGATCCATTTTTATGAACAGGGTTATATCGGTATCGTATAGGAGATGTGCTACAAGTGACAGGATTCCACAATAAAGCCCCGCAATTCCGATTCATATGCCGGATAAATGTGGTGCTAAGCATCGACAATGACAAAACCAACGAGAAAGATCTTCACAAAAGCATATCAACCGCTAAGAAACTACTCGAACCGCACAACTCTCTACTAGTGGAATACACTAGCTACGCAGACACGTCATCAGTGCCAGGGCACTATGTATTGTTTTGGGAAATCCTCCATCATCATGCAATCCCATCCGTCGATTACACCTCATCACTGGAAACCATCATTCCTCAATGCTGCATCGCTGTTGAAGAAGAACTTGATTATACTTATAGGAGGTGCCGTGCGTACGACAAGTCGGTTGGGCCGTTGGAGATACGTGTGGTGGAGCCTGGGACATTTGATGCACTCATGGATTTGTTCATTGGACAAGGTGGTTCAATCAATCAGTACAAAACTCCAAGGTGCATCAAGTCTGATGCTGCTCTTGTGCTGCTTAATTCTCATGTTAAGGATTCCTTCTTTACTCCCCGAGATCCTACTTGGAATCCTTAACAATTTATGTTTGTCTCTTAAATAACAACATTATTGAACACCACAAATAATAGATTTGGGGTGCCTCCCTCTCTTTTGCATGATGTAGATGCGTTTTATGTGTGGAAGCTGTAATCTTGGAATAAATGTAATTTGGCTTTCTTACTCAACTAACATTTTATTTGATAATTTGACCTCGCTATTTTGGGTTGAATTTATCTGATTTCCATGTAAATTTATAAATTTCAATAGAATAGAATGATATTTCAAACTAATTCAAGAAGTACGTCTTATAATTAATAAAATTGGTAAATATGCACCATGCTTCCTAATTTTATTTTGTAACATGATGTTTGCATCAATTATTTCTTACAGTTGATGGGATCTATTTCTTTTTTTATAAAGAAATTACGTTCATGTCATTAGTTGGCATGTACAATTAACTTAATACTTATTAATAGGGCCAAGTTATACCATATATAGAGAAAATACAACAGAAGTAAAAATTATGAGGGTACATAGAGGTACACCGTACTTGAGCATTGGTGTTCATCATATGATATAAATGAAATGGTAGCACATTATAATTAGTTAATTGGATGTTGATTCAGGCATTATTATCATTGTCGAAAAACAGATGGAACAGAAAGGCAGAGGATTGATGCCACTCTTTGTGTTGTCTGCCATATTTGACCATTTCTAACAATATATATGCCAAAATACTGTCTAGTCTTATATCCCATCAACATAAACTATGTTGTATTACTTTTAATATTAAATAAGTATTTATCTACCCAAAACCAGCACAAAAATTTTAGTAGCACTAACAGAGTTGGAGAGCTAAAGTAAATCTACAAGTTATATATGATTAAATAATAAAATGCATTTATCTCATCATGTTAGGGGGGATTTTATAGATTACTTTGGTCTTCATCATTAGCTTCTGATGAACTAATATATAGTTTGATCTAATAGTTGTAGTAAGCCATGTGGTAGTTACTTTGTGAAAAAATTATTTATAGAAACGTGCGTGCATGCATATATAATATTTTCATAAATCATAACAAAAATAAGAAAAGAAAATGATGCCTAATTATTACCGTTTAGTTAAAGCAGATTATTCATATTAAACATGGTGAAAATATACGAGGATGAAAAATCATCCAAAACAAGAACTTGAGTAATAAATGACTGAGAATATAAAACAATAGAAATGAAAACATGCTGCAACAGAATTCTGTGTTGGATATGTTAGCGTTATCCCACATTGGAAATAATAAAGAAATATATGTAATATATAAGTGGAGTAAATTGAACCTTAACACAAACCAATTATTTTTATGTTAGATGGATTTAACCTCACTTATAGCTTCACTCAAGCTATCGAGCCCAATTCCGACCCACTGATTTAATTCACATGGTTTACTTTGCTGTTTGAGTTTCAAACTTGTTTAAATAAAGATCAAAACGTTGAGCGCATTATCTAATGTAAACAAACTATATAGCCCCAAAAGCAATTAAGAAGATATGTACTAATTGTCCATTTCCATATCATGTATAATTTGTACGGAATAGTACTACTTTGTATATGATTTCCATAATATCTTATTTGATTATAAAATGAAGAGAGCACTTTGAATGAAACCAATGAGGAAGTGGTTTTGTTGTAATGGGTAAAATTTACTCTAAAGTTTGCTTTTTCAAATTGCCCATTCTTTACTTTTGAAAATATTGGCATTCTTCATCATTCATTTCTACAACATTCAGTCTTTAGCCTACCCAACATGCGCATGCATTTTTGTTCAAAAATTTATTCATTATGTGGTGTAAAATTTTGGAGATTTACTTTTCTAGTTAGAAATTTTTGGGAAAGCAACTATCATTTTGAAGCAATAATATATATCTTCAATTCGAGTTATGACTGGACGTTAAAGCTTTACTTTAGACATAGCTTTTGGAAATTTTTAAGGAGGGGGATTTGAGGTGTAAAATTTGAAGGGAATGGGAGAATTTTGAATAACTGAAATTGTGACAAAGAAAACTGTTTTTAAAGGAGATTGTTATATAACTACAATTGTGTATCCATAAATTACAAAATTTGAAAAATGATTAGAGTTGGTAAAAAAAGAGATGTTAAATTTAAAAATAAAACACTTTGCTTCCACATTCCACCAGATATGTGGAATTGAAATAGGGGATTATAAAATACTAGGCCTGTTCGTCGATCAGGTCGGGCCGGGTTTTTAACTAAAAACGTTAACCCAAACCCGGTCCATTAGAACTTCGGGTTCGGGCCGGGCTTACAAGGTCATTCCCAAGCCCGGCTCAAGTCAATTGATATTTTTTTGTTATAAATTCTTTTATTATGGTAAATAGAAAAAATATAAAATAAGTCAAAATATATTTAAATTTTTAATATGATTGCATTATGAAATTAAAATCTTTAATATTTAATAACATTTATTGTAATTAAGTATAAAAACTTAATAGCATAAAATATAAAATCTTAAAATAATTATAAATTTAATGTATAAATATATAATAAATAAATAAAATCATTCATCGGGCCGGTTTCGGGTATTTATATAAAGAAAAAGCCCAGCCTAAAAATCTTCGAGCTTTGACGGGCTCGGGCTGGGCTTTTTGGAAAAAAGATTGTCCAAGCCCGATCCGTTGAAGCAGGCTCGCCCAGCTCGCGAACAAGTCTATAAAATACCTTCTTTTTTTAATATATATATATATATATATATATATATATATATATATATATATATATATATATATATATAAATAAATGCATCATTACCCTTTAACTTGGTAATAAAATTCGGATATCACCCTCAACTTTTAAAATGACCATATACCTCCCCAAATTTGACGAAAACAAACCACTTAATCCCTCTATATCACATCTCAGAATTTTATTGATTTGATTTTTCAAATATATTACGTATTTACAAAATGACTAGGTTGAGTCGGCTATTCTTTTATCACGTTTACATAAAGAGATGGCTATAACCTCTGGGCCTCTGGGCCTCTGGGATCCAACGTCTGGTCTACACACAATAAATAAATGGCTTGGGGATTATTTGTCTTAAGCATTACATGCATATAAAACTTGATCCAATTCAATCAATAAATAAAAGGCTTGAGGATTATTTGTCTTAGACATTACATGCAGATAAAACTTGATCCAATTCAACCACTCTATTTCAAAATGAATGGTTTTGATTGATCATTCTTTTATTCTCTCTTTTGATTAGAAGAGATAAAATTTCTAATTTACCGTAGTTGAGTACGGTATTTTAGAGGATCATGATCCAAACAATAGAAAATCTAAACCTTTGCCATTAGATAAGGTGTTGAAAACCATTATATTATTGCCAAGGTTGTTTTATTGTAATATTATATATGTTAATAATTTCATTATTGATTTTGTAAATATTTGTAGTATTTATTAATTAGATCAATAATCTTCGTAAGTTCAAATAATTAACAAGTATAAAAAAATTTAGTGGACAAATTTTACATAAACTAAAATACTATTTGTTCACAATTTTCGTATTAATACGAGTAAATTTTGTGTTAAATGTGAGTAGCCTTTTCATATATCTTTTATCCGAGACAAACAAATAAATGAAAGAATTGAATGAGAGATATGTAAGAGAACATAAAATTAACGAGCCCCACTATCATGTTCAGAATAACTAGAATTTTAAAAAAAGATGTCATTATTTTGATGAGAAATATAATGTAATACTCCCACTGGTTCCTAATATTTGTCATTTTAGATTTTTTTATCAAAACCAATAAGATATTTAATGCACTATAAAATGACTACTTTATCCTTTTACTTTATAACAGAATTCTCTCTCTTCTTAATTAACAACTTATAAATTAATTTACGCTTAATCTCTTTCCTAATTAATGCAAGGGTATATTAGGAAAATCTTGTTAAGAAATGCATTGATATTTTATAATAAAAAGTACTAGGAAACAAAGTAAAAAGTGTAAAACGACAAATATTAATAACCGGAGGGAGTATTAAAATTCAAGTGGATGAAGCTGAAGTACATACTTTTGAAGTAATAGAAAGAAAAGCAACTACTAGAGCTGGAGACTAGCGAGTGGAAAGAAGGGTTCTTTCACTACTTCTGTCATCCAAACAACAAAGTTTAGCTAGTCCACCCACCTTTTTGCTTACTCCACTGAGTCCACTCTATTACATCTCCCCATTTTCACAGGTAATATTGGGGCATAAATTTCTGTGTGCACTGTATAACTTATACATTAAGATTTTGATGTACTGGTCTTGTACAGTAGTTTATATACATAAAAATCAGGTCAAATGCATTAACACCCCGCTATTAACTTAGCAACGAAAGCCTGATGCCACTCATAGTTTTTAAAAGTTTTAATCAACCCCCTTAATTTGGCAAAATTAAACGCTTAAGAAACAATCAGATTTTGACACGTGTGGCATTGAGGGAGGAGGTTAAGTGGTTCAATTTTACCAAATTAAAGAGTCACCTCTATTTTGAAAGGTTTAACAATTGAACTACATCTAATTAGTAATCGAAACAAAATTTAGATCAGTAGTAATGAAAACAAAATTAAGATAACTTCAAAATAACCATAACATATAATTTTATGTTAATTGTTTCGTAGTAATAAAAAAACATAATAATTTTTTATTTCCAAGCGCTCCGAGTGAAAATGATTAAGATATCGAAAATTATCCAATTTTTGTTATAATCTAAAACACAAAATACAGAAATATTTTCGCACATTCAAGTGTCAATATTTACTGCAAACTCCCAATTTAGTTCTAACTGCCAATGAACAAACAACAACGATGAAAATATAATAGTTATTGAGCATATTACAACAATGACTAGGTTGAGTCGGCTATACATATAGAGATGTTTAAACGATAAAGCTTAACAAATTTCAATTAGCTTTAACCAATTTCAATTAGCTTTAACAAATCAAGCTTTGTCTAAATGTAAATAGCTACGAGCAATCTTGCCATTACCACCAAGAGGAAGAAAACCTCCAGGCAAATGTTCCTTGCCAGTTCCGTACACGATCCTCAGAATCTCAGGCGGAGTTCGAGCATAAGATAACGAATTAGCATCAGCTGCTAAAACATTGCTATTTGTTCTATTTTCAGCCCCTAATTCCAAGGGTACGATTAGCCCTTCATCTTTGATTCCACAGCTGCCAAGTTCATTCCTTAGCCATGATATTTGGTTGGTGAAATCAGCAACTGTTATGTTATAAGGCTCCACTTCCTCGTACTTTTTCTCGTACAACAATGCTCGTATAACTGCATCTTGTCCTGACTCTACCCCCAATAATGATGCTGTCAGCTGTTCGTAAAAAAGTTTGAACATTACAATTGCAACAACATTAAGTAGATATGAGCACGGGTGGATTGAGCTGATCATTAGGTCTAACTAAAAAAATTTGTAGCTCAAGTCCATCCAACTTGTGAAAAATAAGTATTTAAAATGTTCGATAAAATAATTACTATAGGTTTGAAACTAACTTATTGCTTAAGTTAAAACTCATAAGCAATAAGAAATCCTTGGGAAATGCTTATTGTAAATTGTTTTGACCAGTTTATAAGCAGTAATGTGTTTAAATTTACTTACCCTTTTGGTGGTGTAGTTGTAAAGGTTGGGAATGGCGCCGATATAACCGGTAAGTCCAACATAAGGGATAACATAAGAAGCTAACAGATAATTGATAGTGTTAAGGTAAGGGTTGAATGGAGGGTTCGATTTGCAACCAACGGCTTCATCAAATAATGTTGCAAAATGTTCAACTGTGAGATTGTACAAAGGCCTTGGGAATCCCCCCACAGTTGTTACAATAGCCCTAATATGAGCAATTTCTTGGTAGCAAAATTCCTCAATGATTTTATTAGTGAGAGGATCAAGATTAGCCTTTGAGGCTCCAATTGGTGGAGGGCCTCCTAATGCTAATTTTGGAGCAAGAACATCAAGCCCTTCACCAAGTGACCCATAACAAAAGAATTCAGCTTCCAAGAATTCTAGATTTAGAGCAAACTGGATAAGGTCCTCGTCTGCTGCCTTAGCCGGTGCATTGCAAGTTGGCCATGCCGAGGAGGAAGCAATGGCTACAAGGTAAACAAGGGAGAGGATAATTGAAGTGGTGCTTTGAAACATTTTTGGGTTAGATTGGTTAATCATTTTGAAGGAAACTTACATATATGAGGGATTATTTATAGGGAAGTTTAACTTGTCGTATTGATCAATTTATTCGTTTGTGCTTTATTTTTTTCTTTAAATTGAGAGAGATGATAAATTGAGTAGGAGATAATAAATGTTGGTTTCGGGATAATTGGTTACTTGAAGAAAATTATGGATAGAGGGTATGGTTAGATTACATGTATTTGATAAGTGAATAAAGCATATTATTTGGTCAACAATATTGTGGCTTTGTCTGTGCTGTTATATTACAAATAAAGCAAGCATAAGGCTATTTTAAAAAATGCAACCACTTTCGTAAGTTCTGAAAATTATTATTGTTACGCATATATGCAGCTATCGTAGGGATTGATGCTTAATATTGTTGGATAAATATGGTAAAACTAGGATCTTTTAAATCTATTTTCACGTTTTGTTTGACAACTTTTTCTATATAACCGATAAGTATTCTATTTAGATAAATTTTTTTGGTATATTATTGTATATTCATATATTAAAAACTTTTAAATATTTCCACCATTAAATGTTTGCCAAAAAAATTTATTGGGCTGTCAAAAGTTTTGCTGCTAAATCTAACGTGTTTAAGTGAAACCATAAATTACAACGAGATATTCATAAGGAGAAATATCCTCTTTGAGATTATAATCGTGTCATTTCGTTGTATGATGGCCGACCATCAGAGGTTTCCACCACTAGTTAATAGTGTAAAGTATAATAAAATATTAATGGTAACTCTATAATTTATTCTACTACTAGTAGTTTCTTAATTGAACCGTTTTGTAATAGGGGAGTGCTTTAGAAGACAAAACCTAATTATTCAGAAAGTCCATATGCTTTTGGTTATGGTTGGAGTAAGTGTCACAGAGCAAGTAAATACTAAATCAATAAATAGTGTTTCTTAATATATATAAGTTGAGATTTGGGATAATTAATGTCAACTCTAAAAATTAGAAGATCCATTTTCCTCATGCATCAGGTCACCAACTTCCTACTCTATCAAACGTCAAATTGGGTATGAGAAAGAAAAAGGGGACAATCTCTTTTAACTAATCTTAATTTCTATTACAAGTGAAATTTATATGACCAATTAACTACCTATATTTGCCTTCAACAACCCACTACCAGCCAAATTCTCTTGCTACATGACACCATATTTATTTATTTTGTTTCAAGAAGGATACTTCCATTTATCATAATAAGCCAAAAATCAAACTCGGAAGAATAATGAACAACACCTTTAGTTGAACGAGAAACTAGGCTAAATAATAACTTATAAATGATTGCAAAAAAGATTATTGCATTCAGATTTAATTAACGAAAAATAAGAGGGGCCGTTCTCAGAGTAATTTTAAGCAATCCATCTCGACGAACATATAAATCGGAAATTTTTATTCGGAAGGCTTTCAAAATAACACATAAAATGAATTTTTATTGAAATTGCTTGATCTTAGAAATATTTCATTAATAAACTGCATTTACATTATAATTAAACAACAACAAAAGAATTAAACTTCTGATAAAAAAAGGAATGGAACTTGTAAAAAAACTCAATGGAAATCAACTATTTCCTCGTTTATAAATAACATTTTTCCATTGCAGAAAAAAACACCAAGAATAGAATCTAGTTGCCAAATTTAAGTGTTGAGTCTTCACTATTTGTAAAGTTGAAAATACACCAATTTATGTAGAAAATAGTATCTTTGGTTTGTTATAATTTAGTGTTAAAATGAGAGGATTATAATAAAGAAAGATATTTTCAGGTTGTCAGTCACACTTAGAGATAAGGAAAAATGTGCACTTTGTGTTTAAAATGAGTGTGTTAGAGCGAGATTACAACGCGCAATGTGAGATTGTCTAGAAAAATCAAGCTAAAATGGGCCAAATTTTGTTAGTATTAGTAGAGAAAAATAAAGCCCACTTAAAAAGGAGGCAGATATTTTGATGGTCAAAAGACACAGTTACCCTTAGCTTCCTAGGCACCCAATAAGTGGTGTATATTGTACTCTTTTTTTTAATATATGTGTCACTTTAAGTCAAGCTGCCACTATCAGCAATATACTAAAATGAGACAACAAAAATAAAAGCATACTTTTGCAACTATTCTACTTTTGAAATATAGAAATAATCTTCATTTTCTTTTTATTATTTACAATAAGGGAAGGGTAAAGAGAGAAAACCATTGACATAAATGCTTTGTAATTTGTATAAAATATTTTTAAAAAACAAACATTTAAAAAAATAGTAGTTTTTCATCTCTTCAATGTATTAGTTATGGTTGTCAGACATGCTAAAGGATTAATCAAAATTGAATTGGAATTTATCCGGATTATAATCAATGTTTATAATTTTCAATGTTCACAAGACTAAACTGTGATATGATAAATAATAAAGTACATTTCAGCATTAGAATTATGATAAAAACTAGTGTAGAAGTCATTTCTCAACTTTCTAATACTTAGACATAATTTTCATTATTTAATAACTAGTAAACTAATTTTTGTATTGAAAAATTGATGCTTCCACCCTTCTAATATTTAGACATAATTTCATTATTTATTAACTAGTAATTAATTTATATATTAAAAATCTGATCAAGTTAATTTATGAAAAAAAAGAAGCAAATAACAAATAAATAAATTAAAATTAAAAAATTAACAAAATCGGAGAATTAGTTATGATATTATGTAAATTCAACGGTTAAATCTAGAAAACCAATTTGTATCAGTGGCAGTGTCAGGAGGGGGCAGGGGTGTACCAGCTGGCCCGTCCCAGCCACAAAGTTCCATGGCTGTACCTGAATAATAAATTGACATTCCCTAAAACCAGTGGAACTAACCACCGAGGAAGAAGAAATATGGTGGGGTGGGCTTAATAGGCTATGGGCCTGGGATGGGCCCTGAGCAATTTATTAGCCCTGGATGGGTTACTGAAAAATAAGGCTTTGATTTGGCTAAAGAATTCTCTGCCAACACATAGTGCATCCGCAAGCCTGTGTTATTTATAAAATATAAAAGTAAATACTCCTCTGCTTTAAAAAACTAATGCATCAATCACTAGACTTGCTCCAGTGGCCGCAGCTTCCTTCCAAAATGGAGAAAGAAGTTGGGGATCCTGGTTTGAACCCCAGGCACCTCAAAAATTAAAATGTTCCTAATTCTTAAAAAAAAAAAAACTATTGCATCAAACATTTTTCATCAAAATTAATAACTATTTATTATATACTAAAATGATTAATTTTATCCTTTTTAATTTATAACAAAATAATCTTTATTCTTAATTACCAACTTATAATTTCATTTATACATAAATTTTTTATTTACAATGATAAATTTAAAAATATACTTTAAATTGACTAATTAAAGGAACCAAATTATAAGATCTAGAGAAACTAAAATTTTGAATTGAAAGAGTAACATATTTGAAATGCCTAACAATAAAAAAGTGATAGGTAGCATACACTTTCGCAACTAAAGTGATTAGTAGGGATAAGTCACAACACTTGAAATATTTGCTTAAGTTGGGAGGTTAAACATGTGCTTAGCCAGAAAAATTAATTGGCCAAAGAAAACCGATACATATCATAGCCACAACTTTTCCCCACTTTTCTACACTTCTATTTTGACTGTGCGGCTGTCGGCACTGCAGTTTACCTTTTGGTTGCTGCAGTTCCCTCTTTGGCTCAACCGGTTGCTGCTGCAGCCTTTCGTGGGAGCTTCTCTAACAAAAGGTTGGTTAAATAATTAAAAGTTTTGCTAGCTTTGGTTGTGAGTAAGTTTATAAATGAAAGAACAAAAATTGATAGAAATATAAAGTCTCACATAATATTATGTTCAATGTTTGAAAAGAAGGGATAATTATATAAAATAAAGTATTTAAATTACTTAAACATTGATTACTTTTAGAAATATTTATAAATAAATTAATAATAGGATTAAAGTCGAGGTGAATTAAAGTGCACTCAACTTATTTCAATGAAAAATTTTAAAAACACATGATTATAAAAGTGGATTGAACTAAACTTATTTCAATGTACATTTATATACAACATGGTGGACTGAATTGAAATAGAGGTGCAAGAAAACAAAACATGACCTTTTCGTGTTTGTTATATAGGAAAGTAAATTTGAGTAAATTTTATGGGAAATCAAATAAAATAGGAGCATTTTAAAATTAAATTGAATGTAGCTAGGTTTGCTGAATTTTAATTCAATTGAATTGAACAGTTGAACAAGAGTAAGGTTTCTTGATTTGAATTTAATTAAATTTATTTGAAATTTATTTTAGTTGGATTAAGGATTATTGAAATTGAATTGTAATTAAATTTTTTGAAGTTAAATAAATTGTGTTTTAGTTTATTGAAATTGAATTTTATTGATATTTTTATAATTTTTGGACTTAAATTATAGAAAATATATTGATGTGTATTATCGAATTATTTACCAGTCGGAATTACAATCGGATGTTGCCGACCAAGCTTTCCTATCCTAACACACATCATGACACTTCCCTTAAACATTCACTTTAAATTGAAATTCAAATAACGAAGACAGAAGAGTAACAGAATCATCAAAATAAATTTCATTAAAGTTTGGAATCGTGTGGGTAAACTTTGGAGGCAAGAGTTTATTAGGTTTTTATTTAAATATTAACACTAAAATTTATCCAAAATTAACACGGATAACTGAGTCTTCGACCTGCATTTTTCATCCCTTAGGGAGTTAAGGGTGTATAATGCTTTGCGTAAAATGTAGTTTAAAGCTACTCAAAGCGCGTAGTCTTTTTTTGAACTTCAACAATCAACAATGTAATGTACTTATATCTATCCACCCTTTTCCTGTACTCTAGCGTCCTCAATTTCCCGTTTGCCCTAGTTCCGTAATTGGTATTGCGATCCACCTTCTATGTATAAATTATAAATAGAGTTTGTACTATATTTTCTATCAGAATTTTTCTATGATTAATTAATTGACCATTTTTACTCTTGAAATTTGATCCAACAATAGTAAAGAAAACAATTACTCTTTTATGAGAAAGAAAAAAAATTACTTTTAAGAGTGGGAAGACAAAATTCATTTGAATCATTCCATACTCAAAGTTGTAGTTAATAATTATTATTTTGAAGCTTACACAAGAAAATGATGAAAAATCATCCAACTTGAACTTTTTTTAATAGTTTAAAACACAACTTACAAGATGCATGCTTGATAACTCAGCACATCTATCGGTCATTTATTGCAAACTACTACTAAATTACTTATTGAAACCAACAACAACAACCATAATCATAACCGAATAGATTAAGCCTTACTCAATTGTTGTCTAAATAGCTACGAGCAATCTTACCATTACCACCACGAGGCAGAAAACCTCCAGGCAACTGTTCATTGCCAGTACCATACACAATTCTCAGAATTTCAGGCGGACTTCGAGAATACGACAATGAGTTTTCATCTGCTGCCAAAATATTGCTATTTGTTCTTCTTTCAGCCCCAAATTCCAACGCTACAATTAACCCTTCATCTTTGATTCCACACTTTCCAAGTTCATTCCTAAGCCATGATATTTGGTTGGTGAAATCAGCAACTGTGATGTTGCAAGGCTCCACTTTCTCGTACTTTTTCTCGTACAACAGTGTTCGTATAACCGCATCTTGTCCTGCCTCTACTCCCAACAATGATGCTGCCAGCTGTCCATAAAACATAACAACTAATATAAATATAAAATCTGGAAGCCAATTTTTTTTCTTTACACTTACTCTTTTTGTGTTGGCGTACTGAAGGTTGGGAATGGTGCCGACGTAACCAGTAAGTCCAACATAAGGGATTACATAAGAGGCTAATAGATAATTGATAGTGTTCAGGTAAGGGTTGAATGGAGGGTTCAATTTGTAACCAACTGCTTCATCAAATAATTTTGCAAAATTTTCCATTGTTAAATTGTATAAAGGCCTTGGAAATGCTCCCACAGTTGTTGTAATAGCCCTAATGTGACCAATTTCTTGGTAACAAAATTCTTCAAGGATTTTATTAGTGAGAGGATCAAGATTGGCCTTCTGGGCTCCAATAGGTGGAGGGCCTCCTAATGTTAATGTTGGTGCAAGAACATCAAGCCCTTTACCAAGTGACCCATAACAGAAGAATTCTGCTTCCAGGAATTCTAAATTTAGAGCAAACTGAACCTGGGCCTGGTCTGTGGCCAGAGCCGGTCCAGCGCAGGTTGGCAGTGGTGAGGTGGCTAGTACGGTTGCAGGAGCAATGGCTGCAAGGTAAATAAGGGAGAAGATGGTAGACATTTTAATTGTTGGGTTGGATTGATTATTCACTTTAATTTGAATCAAACTATCAGATACCAGGGGTTATTTATAGGGGTCGTACAGTAACAAAAAAAGGTAAACAGATATGTCACAAGAACGGAGAGGTTATGCATATATCCAGAAAATGAGCTGTAAATCGTATTTGTGAATTCTTTGTGTAAAATTTTTTTACCATGTGCAACATTATATAACCAACAAAATATGGTTGTTGAAATATAATCGTTGGGCAATTAAGCAAAAAACATTGTTGCATTAAACAGAATATAACTGTTGAGAAATCAATACAAAAGGCTGTTGAGAATTAATATCAGTTAAAACCATCAGGTAAAGGATTTCAAAAGTAACATGCCAAAGAGTATTATGCAAATAAAATTATATTATTTTCTCAGAAAAAATAATATAAAAGGTTATGAGTACGAGTTTTATCGAGCACAGGGGGAAATTGGATAATTTGCATTAGAAAATGCCTTAGATCATATATCTCATATGTACGATAGCCCACCTTATAACTTTCATAATTTTACAAAACCCATATGGAACATCTCAATATAAACTAAAATAATCAACTTCAAGTTTACCATGCGGGATAAAAATTTTTTGAAAGTAACTTAAAACATCAAGTTTTCCAACAAGTGGTTGTACATCTAGATATCCTAAATTCGAATCACATTCAAGATGAAGTGTAGATTTTTCTTTGAATGTGATTTGAATCGAAACATATATATTATGAATTACTACAATTTTATAATGTGGACTCGATCTCGTGATCTCCGGAATCACATATATACTCTCAATCACTAGGCTGTAACATAATTGCCTGAAAATTGTTTAAAGATTAGATTAATATATTAACTGTAACTGTTATTAATTATAAAAAGGGTAATCCTTGGTGATGAATATAAATATATTTCGTCTGTGGTGTCTAATACGTAATATATGTAAATTTCCAAAAAGTCATGAATTATAATAGTGAATATTTTATTAGCTAAATAAATAGTAATCGAAACATAATGTTGATTAATAAACTATTTTATCAGATAAGTGTTCGATGGGCAACATATAAAGAATAAATTAATTAATAATTACTATTTTTATTAATATAAATTACTAGTTTTTAATATTTGTAAGGTGTTTAATTAATGATTTTCATGAATTTTATTTTTAATTCATGTATAACTTATTCTAACACTTCTTAAAATTAAGGGTCCGCTACTCTTACAAAATTTAGCTAGAGTTCGGAAAGTCAAGGAAGAAAAAGGTATTTTAGTACCACAAATTTTAATGTTATTACCAGCTGTGTCTATCTAACTAATTAAGTGCCACTAATCTCCCTTTAAAAGTCAACTGAGAGCCAATTTAACTTGCTATACACCCGTATTTATAAAAGGAAATTTACATGGAATGGTAACAATATCTAAAACTAAATGAATTTCGAATCAATGGCTTGTCACTCGATACCTATTTAAGAAAAGTTTAAGGTTTGAGATTGTATGTTTAATCCCGCGATTTAGAAGTTTGGTAAAAGTGATCCCATATATATAAAAAATTAATGAATTTCACTAAAATTGTATTATCTTAGGAAATCTGTCAAACGGTTTATGCTGCTTTAAACCTGATATCAAAGCACGAAAAAAACTAAATACACGCCCTTCCGGGAAATTCTAGCAACCACTGTATATAAAAAGTATAAACATGGCTCTTATCCCATTTGTAAAGCACTTGAAGAGTCTACATGAACATTGTTGGAATCCCTGGAAGGATGAGCACTGTATAAGAGGTATCCAGCACACATTTCGCAACTCTCATAGGCTATCACACTTGTCATCAAGTGTGAATTTTTTTTACAAAAAAATGTCAATATAGATTCGGTTATAAAAAACGTAAAAATAAAAAGAGCAAAATATTCTTAATACTCATTCCAAATATAATGATTTGAGGATGAATTCATTTGAAGATGAAAACTAAATTAAAATGTTTAAGAAGAATGTACTTTTTAAAAAAATTGTAAAGTAAAAAAGAAAGAGTTGTAGGGTTTTCCGTTTTAAGGAATTTGCGCACGAAAAATTCCTTTAAGCCCTTTAAGGACCTTCTCTTCTTATGTCATCAAAGTTAAAACCAGATAGCAAACCTTTTCAGTGTGCTATTTATGGGATGCTTTTGTCCTCAATTATTTTGACATTTCCATTTTGAAACAGTCATTCTAAAATTCTAAATAAATAGCACAATTTAACGAAAATAAGCATAACCTCTTATAGTTCATTACAATTTGATGTATTTCGTGCTACTTCCCGTTTCTTGGGCATCCAAATCCTTTTTTTATTAATTCATGGGGCAATTGGATAATGGCCACAGTATAAGTGCAAATCCAAGTCCTATTTTGTACCCAAAGTCAAAAACTGCATAAAAATTATAGAAATCATTATCCATACAAAACTCCCAATCTTCTACTCACCTGCTGAATTTGTAAGAAACGGCCCTCAAAATATTACAATAACTGCAAAAGCTTGTATGCATTTCTGATCTCACCTTCGATTTGTATGATTATGAGAGTAGCCAGTATCATTGTCTGTCTTCTAGACATGCCAGAAAATGTCAACCAAGTCTAGTGCATTATCTCGATAGAGTCCTAGGAAGATTTATGCTCTAACACTTAAAACATATTCTCCCTCCGTCTACTAAACACTGTCGTTTTAACTAATTCACATTTCTTAAGATAACAACTAACCGAATGAGATTATTTATTAATTTACCCTTTTATAAATATCATATTCAATTTTCAAATCTTTATTAATATGTTCAATAAAAATAATTTGACCTATAATCTTTTCTTGTTATTGGAGATTAGAATATAATTATTTTGAAAATTGAACAAATTAATAGGAGTGGGAATGGAACACTTGAAAAAAAACATCTTGAAAATACAAAATGATAATAAAAAAGAGATAACAAAATCTCTTTAAAATGACAATATTTATTATACGGAAGGAGTATCAAATGCACGTACCTTGAGATCTCTATTAACATTTTTCTTAACTAATATTTTCTATTTCTAGTTCTTGCTCCATCAATCTCTATAGCAATTCTCTGAAGTAATAACGCACACAAGTGAACTGCTGTATATCTCTACTGTTTTGTATCACACACCTAGACATTATTCAGTTTGACTTTGAAACTTGCAAAAATGGAAAATTCAGAGACAGTACAAGATAAAATTTTAAGTAAAACTACATCATAGTATATGCAACAAAACTGCATCATCATCATGTAATAGAAAACGAAACGAGAGGGGTATGAAGAGAAAAATTGGATGAGTTTAGTGAGTGAATTCACGCTTAGCACCATCCAAGGTGTTCTTGAGTAGCATAGCAACAGTCATGGGACCAACACCTCCTGGAACCGGCGTAATCCATCCGGCTACTTTGCATGCTTCCTTGTAATCCACATCTCCCACTAGCCTATAGCCTGCCTTCTTTGTCGGGTCATCAATAGCATTTGTTCCAACATCAATGACTGCCGCACCAGGTTTAATCCAGCTTCCTTTGATCTGAAACAAAGAAAATGACCAACACTTTCACAACTTCTGCCAATGATATATAGATAGGACTAATAAGAAAACCCCTATTTGAAAAAATTAATGACAATCTATATTACAGCTTATATGCAGCGCAAGAGTATGGAATTCAAAACCGATGATAATACTTAAACTAAGCATTATCGGTCATCCCTTGTTTGTTCTTACCATCATTGCTTGCCCTGCTGCAGCAATAATGATGTCAGCTTCACGAATGAAACTTTCTTGATCTTCTGAACGAGAATGGACAATCGTGACAGTTGCATCGGCTTTCAGAAGCAGTAATGACACTGGCAATCCAACTATGTTGCTACGACCTACAACAACTGCCTTTTTCCCCTTTATACTTATACCACTTCGTGAGAGAAGTTCCAGGCACCCCTGTGGAGAAAAAATAAATTCTGCTTAGAAATGGCATGAATCTCTCAGTAAATTGTATCCTCGTCCTGTGCTTCCATTTGATTGATATGGAAATAAGCATGATAGAACAAATTTAAGACCAAATACTTTACCTTAGGGGTGCAGGGAAGAAAAAGAGGTTCTCTGCCTTTCATTGCAAGCTTGCCAATATTCAGAGGATGAAAACCATCCACATCCTTTTCAATACTAATTGCACTCAAGACCTTCTCTTCATTAATATGCTTTGGCAATGGAAGCTGAACCAGTATTCCTGTCGATATAAACATTAAGAAAAAACTTATAAAAATGATAAAATGCTATACAAAAGAGCAAAGCCCTTTCAATGCTCAATTAAAATCTACAGTTGTTGTAAAAAAACAATTGATTGAGTTCTACAAGATATGAGAGATCATAAGAGGAAGTAATTTCAGGGTTCTTCAGGGTTTTGTTTTCTACAGACCATAAGACCAGATTCTGCAAAAAGTGGCATGCTTTTATTTGTCATGTGTTTGAAAGCAGAAGCTACAATGTTGACAATGAGGTATCTCTCCTATTTTTTTGTTCATGCAGGTGTCTCCTCGATACAATCACACAACAATATGATGGAGATAATAAGGAAAATCATAAATTGTTTGTACACAATTAACAACCAGCCAGCTAACCATGTACATCAGGAGTTGCATTTAGCTCATGGACCTTGCTGATCAGTTCATCTTCGGAAATTTGTTCCGGCAGGTCTACATCAACTGATTTTATCCCAACTTCAGCACATGCCTTTCTTTTCATATTTACATAGCTTTGAGAATCTTTTCTATTGCCTACAATGACAACAGCCAACCCTGGCACCTATACAGATCAAACAATGCTAAGTATTGAATCTATACATAATGAAAAATATATAACTAAAATGACATCGAATATCTGTTCGACATACTATATCAAATTATCAAGTATCAAATTTTAAATTAAGCATCCTTAAAGCTAGTTACTTTAACGGATACATAGCAACATGTGACCTATTCCATGATTGAAGATTCTAACATGCAAAGGGATTAGCTAGATTACCATCAGATCCAAAAAAACTAAAGTGTGACTCGATCACGATCAACTCATCATCAAATTTATTTCAATAGAAAGTATGAACTAAAATATGTTCGTATTTTATTGTAATTGGATCGACTAGTTTAACCAGTACGATATTGAAGTTTCATCGAACAAGTCGGGAAAGTGCGGAGTGCACACTTGTTCGATTATGATTTGGGAGGTCCGGGGGCAGAGCCCCCGGGTGAGGGGTCCAAGGGGCAGCGCCTTTCAGCAGGTTCCGAGGGGCGCGCGCCCTGGGCTGGGGTCAAGCTGACCTTGGAAAATTCATCAGATAAATGAATTTTGGACCGAAACAGTATCTGTTGGACAGAATTGAAACCCGAAAAAACATGCCTTTAGGACATGACTGCTATCCGAAACAGTATGTCAGCTGATATTTTGGTTATTTCTCACCAAAACGAAATTGGCAGACAGAGAGACAGAAAAATCCGATTGCTTTATTCACAGCAAACATCAAATTCTATTCTAGTTCTTTGACATAATTTCTGAATTTATCAGATTGAAAGTTTGGTAAACATAAACTCATCAAGCTCAACTGGTATTAGCCCAAGGGAAAAGAATACCGCGCATTAACCTTCTCTTCGACATAGACGAAAGGAGGCACCGCTTGGCCAACAAAAAAGCTAAGCAAAAGTATAGAGCTTGGAAACCATAGCTTTACCTCTATATATTGACCAAATAACCACAGAATAAATCAGACGACGAAACTGTAAACGGAGTTCAACATTTATGTAACTACACGTTTTCAGTTTGAACAGTTCAAAGTTCAAAAGTAGTAGGGAAAACGGAAGGAACGGATTACAGGAGCAAGAAGTGAGTATGAGAAAGCGAAAGAATCTAAAACGAGCAAGAAATTAAGATAAAAACACAAATTCAAGTAGTAATTTGAATAAAGACCTTGCCGTATTTGTCAGAGAGCTGACGGACTTCGTCGGCGATTTCAGATCGGATGGTCTGGGCGATGGCCTTACCGTCGATTTTAGTGGCTTTGTGATCTGACGGTGACGCCATTAGGTAAGGGGGAGATAGGATGACTGAATTGAAATGGCAATTTGCAAGCAGCACTTACACACAGCAGGGCGGTGTGAGCTCACCAACTCCTCAGCTCACATTCACTCGCTAAATGGCACACTTCGGGAACGGATAAGGGGTCAATTTTGTGGTAATTTACTGCTCCCTGTCTACTAAATAAATATTGTAATAAATATTATTGTTTGAGAGATTCCATTATTTCTTTTTATTATCATTTTGCATTTTTAATATTTTTTTTAATTTTTTTTTTATCCTTATTAATTTCAACTTTCAATATAATTATATTCCAATTTTTAATAATAAGTGAAGACTATAGGTCATGTTATTTTTATTGAATATATTAATAAAGTCTTGAAAATAGATTAGAACATTTATGAAAGCATGAATTAGTAAATCACCTCATTCGGTTAATTGATATCTTAAAAATTGTGAATTAATTAAAACAATAATATATAATAGACGGGGTGGTGCATGATTTTCTTAACTAATTAAGAGCCAGCTTGGCTTGTGTTTATTTTAACCACTATTTTTCTAAAAATTTCATTTTCATTCTTCTCTTGATTTTGAAAAAATTAAGTTAGACAATTTCTAATTACATGGTATGAAAAATTAAAATGTATTATTTAAAATCAAAATATATAATTCTATAAAAGTTTGTGGAAGCAATTCATTCAAACAACAGCTTGAAAAGTAATAACAAATAATGTAATTGAAAAATTGGGTTATATAGATTTGATTACGATTTCTTGTTGATTGGGTGATGAATTGGGTTTATGAGATGAAAAAACTGACTTTTTTGAAATTGTTCTTGTGCCATGTCATCAAAATTAATGGTGAAAAATCATTTCTTTACTAATGCTTACAAACCCCAAATCCCTTTTCGTAAAAAAAATTTCTCAAAATCCCTTTCATAAATGAGTGACACCACAAAATTTTTTTAAAAAATTTACCCTTAATTGTTTTGTATTTGTAACAAGGATAAAATTTTTTGAAATTTAAAAATCGATGAAGTTATAATTTGATCCATCTTAAAAGCGAAAAAGTTATTAAATTTAAATTCTGAGATTAGATGTACAGACAGTTAAGATTAAATCTTAATTAATAATTTTACTTTTATAATTATCTTGACTATAAAAAATTCAAATTCTATTAATATGATGATATTCAACATAACTTTTATCTATTTTAAAGTTAAATATGATAACGATTTGGTGAACTTTATTTTAATTGATTTGCATGTTGTTATATTCATTTTACAAAAAAAAATGTGTATTTTCATTTTTTTACATGAGATATTTCTTTTAATTTTTTACTTGTTTTTTAATAATAAGATGACACTTTAAGAAAGATTGTTACTGGATTAAGTTTAATTATTATTCCAAATTTTTTTCCCACATATTTTAGTAGATACGATAAGAGCTTAGTGATAGTCAGTCATTTTAATTTGGAGCTGCATAGACTTAATCATAGGATTCCATTAAACATAAACATAAAGGCTTTTTCACAAAGTACACTTTGAAGCATGCAAAAAGCAACCATATAGTTACACATTCAGATTACAAAACCGATACAGCCAAAGCCAATTTTCTGGAGTTATGTTCTAGCTAGTTTATAATCATACTTCCAGTACTTAATTAATTTAATTATTATTTGATACTACATGTACAGCCATAGTTCAGTTTGAAGTACTTAATTGATATTAATAACCAATTAAGAGTAAAAGCTTATGCATATACATGTTGAAGATTTGATTTGAGATTAAAAGAAATATAGAAGAGTTAGGTATGGCCCCAAGAACCCAAGAAAATAAGAGTTCTAATTGGATCTTCAGCGCCATAGCTCCAATTTCGTCTTTCATTTTGCTTTGTAAACATTACAGAATTTTGATTTTGATTTGGATTTCTGGCAGATTCATAAGCCAGCTTCAGCTTATCTCCCAACGATCTCTTGGTTTCATATTGATCGTTGGCGAGGCTGCTGTGAGGCTTCATCTCTCTCTTTTTTTTATTTGAAAATAAATATGAAACTGGGTTGGGTTTTTTCTGGTTAAACAACAAGCAAGAGATTAGAATTTAAAACTGTATTTTGGTTCAATTTATAGAAAAGATAAGGGTAAATAAAAAGAAAATGGAAGGAAAGAGGGTGGTGTCTTGTCAAATAGAAATGATAACGTGTGTCGTTATTATGGGCTATGATAAAGTTCTTAATATTCTTATATTATCAAGTGGTGGAATACAGATCATTTTAATATATTTTATTTGTTGTGACCTAACAAATAAAAGATGCTTTTACAACTTTATTATTTTATCTTTTTCCAAACAACGTTTCACCTTAGTGTATGGTTTGTTGATCATTCTGTTTTTAACTTTTACAGTATAAATATTATTTCATATGATTTATGTGTTGTATAGTTATTTTCTCTTTTCATCGTTGTATTGTACAGTCCTTATTTATTTGATCTGATCAGTCTGTTATATGATTAGTTTATTATTTTCATATGTCACCGAATCTTCATTTACAATATAAATGAATTAAAATGTTAATTGAAAATAAGAAGTTAAACATAACAGTGTTTTCTTTAATATTTTTTTTAAATACACTTCAATTTGACGTTGCTTTTAAAATGTCAAAAATATATGAATTAAATGGACAAAAACACTGCACTGGCCTCTTTATTTCTTTTCAACTTTGTCATTATGTTTTTTATAGCCTTTTCTTCTTTTTCTCCCTTATTGGATGTTATTCTTTTGCAGGGCTACATATTTATTTTATTTTCATTGGTTATCATTTAAACTTTATATTGGATTTGGAAGATAAGATTATCATGGTATCTTTTCAAGCGAAAAATAGCTAATATTTGATGATTATAATATTTTGGTACGAGTATATTAACTTATTAACAGCGATATCTTCCCAGAAAAAAATTTTATCATTAGCAATATCACTAATATGTTTATTAACTAAAGTTGTTTTGAGTACTTTATGCTTTTGTTAAGTTCAACAAAATTGTTTTCATTTTTATCTAGCTGAATATATTAAGATCTGCTTGAACTTGTCCTCAAACATTTCTTTCCCTTGAATTTTGAAAAGTTTTGAACAATCTTCAGAGTTTGTTAAAAAAATTTCAAATAACCTCTTTAACTTGTAGAAAATGATTAATTTGCCCCTAAATAACATGTGTCAGATTTTGGTTGGTTTGACTTTTCAAAAATGTTATTTTTCTTTCCTCAACCAGATGGCATTGTGGAGTTATTTGGAATATTTTCACAAGTTCAGAGGGTTATTTTGACTTTTTGAAAGTTCGGGGGGTAAATAAGGCTCTGTTCTCTTCACCTTCAATTTGGTTAAGTTCAGTTCAGTTAAGTTCAGTTCAGTTTAGTTTAGGTCCATTAAGTTTAGTTAAGTTCAGTTCAGTTAAGTTAAGTTCAGTTCAGTTAAGGTCTATTAAGTTCAGTTGAGGTCCATAAATTTTAATTTTAATAATGATTATTCTAATTAATCTTTAATAAAAATTAATAGTAATAAATAATAAAAAGAAGAACAATGAAAAAAATATTAATATAGAAAAATAATTATTATTTAATGTAGTTAATATTGATTATAAATATAGTAAAAATAATTTTTAAATAGTGATAATTACTAATGTTATTAATATAATAATAGTATTAATGTAATTATAATATAATAATATTTTTATTTATAATCATAGTATTAATTAATAAAAAAGTGTGATATAGGATAATAAAATTAAAATATTTATTAATTAAAATAACTATTACATTTTTGTAGTCCAATAATAAGAGGTAATTTGAATCCAAACTACAATTTATTATAATAATTATTATTAATTCACGTGTAATTGTAACAATAATTATTATTTGAATAACAAAATTTTAATTAAATGAATTTACGTATTATAACAATTTTTATTATTAATGGTATTAAAATTGTTTTATTAATAATTTTATATTGGTAGTTATTAATAATTT
>CATIWQ010474540.1:0-20785 GCA_949673415.1 Euphorbia schlechtendalii | reverse complement strand
CTATTTCGAAGTTTATGATATGTCTATGTGTCATAATGTGTATTTCGTGTTGAGTCTTTTATATTAATCAAGTTATATGCTTTTGAGTTAACTTTAAGAGTAGTTTCAGGGTTAACAAGATTGTGTATAATCACTAGATCTGTGATTATAACACTGTTTAGTGAGACAACATTTTTAGAATGGTAACTTGCTAAATATGGCTATGTGAGAGCGACTCGTACTAAGCATAGTAGTATTGTTATCCAGGTTTATATAATCATCTTAATTCATTTGCACTAGATTTAGAAAATTCATTTCATGTATTGCTCTGTGGTGAATTATTGAATATCTGAGTGTCTAGAACCGAATCTGTTAAATTAATCTATTGTACGTAATATCATTGATGATTTTCCATGTTTTCTTTGCTATACTTGTTCGTAGGGAATATCTATATACTTTTTATCTTCTCTAATCTTTCATACATTTGTCTATCCATCCATCATTCCAATCCTCCAAAATGAATTACATTATTTTCTTTTGGTCATTCCTCTTGTTGATCTTTAAAACTGGTTCCTTCCCTATGGGATCAATAGCTTTTAGAACTAAATCGTAACTGTATACTTGCAGTGGTCACCATTTTTCTATTTAGATAAGCGGTATTGACAATACCTATTCGTATTTTGAACTCTTATCTTATCAATAGGAAAGTGGGAGACAAGGTTTTTTGCTTCTTTATAAAATATAAATTCTCAGAGTCAGTAGAGTCAAAACCTTTCGAACAATTGGCCATGAAAGACGTATGTAGAACTGAATCTAAATCAGAACCCGAGTCATCACTTGAGTCAATGTATGGAACCCCCTCCAGATTAGCCACGAGCGGAGAAACACGGACCAAGCAATGAGCAGGCCTTTTCCAAGCTAAGATACACCTACAGAGGATCAAACTGTGAATGTTAGATTTGTGATATGATTCATGATGTGGGAAATGCGTGAGATTTTTAATATTATGGCTGCATTCACAAGGGGTTAGCATGTCATGACGTGAAATAACATGTATGTCAATCCATTTGAAACAAATAGGTTAGTCATTAGGTAAAAATGAAAACAAGTGGAAATGAAAATCCAACATCTGGTGTTGGATTTGAGATTTGTAACATGTATGTGTGACATTGTAATATGAGTGGTGTAAGTGAGATGACTTAGTTACCCGTATGGTAACAAGTCAAATTTGGAGATTTTGTATTGTGACTAGATCTCATGGAATGAGGAGGTTAAATTGATTTCGGGTAAGCAGTGTGACACACCCTAATGAAACGGAAATAACTACCATACGTAGCTATCTAATGAATGATTTGGTTATTTTTACCTAATTAGGGCATAGTTTTGGATGCCTGTGTGGTTATTGCTATTTGAGGGTATGTAGTGATATATGAATCTTTGCCCCGTGTGGCCAAATGGTTTGGGTATTAATCATATACCCTTAAAGATTTGGTAAGGTAAAATTTTTGGAGTAAGTTCGCCCCGTGTGGGCTTAGGTTCGGATGTCAGCAGGGACATCATGCGATGTGGGAAAAATATGATTTAGGTAGGTATTTGCCTTGTTTGGACCATATGGTATGTGTGATTTCCCTGTGTGGGCTGTGAGTTGGACATCAAGTAGACATCTCAAAGATGATATGGGATATATTATTTCCCCTTGTGGGCTAAGTGTCGGATGTCAAGTGGACATCACGTGGTAAAGGAAAGGTATGTTCGCCCTGTACAGGCTAATAGCCGGATGTCAAGTGGACATCTTGCTAAAAAGGGTAAGTGATGTTTCATGATTCTTATTGATTTCATGTGGTCCTAGGGTGACACGATCTCGAGTGTCAACTAATCCTAAGTATGATGATGAGAAGATGTTATGTTACATCATATTAACATTATGAGTGTGTTTGTGTGTGTCTAAGTGTCTGCACTAAGATTCGTGGTTAGCATGACATTTGTACAATAATAAGTATGTAGCATAAAGCGTGCAATGTCCAAACTTCCAACCATACAACTCCCGCGCATAGGGTTTTTGTCTAGTCAAGTTTGGTTCATCTTAGTACCATGAATATACTAAGGAGCACACCTGTAAGAAAAATATAATGCATGGTCAATTTTCAGGTAACACCTTAGGGAAAATGCCTATGATTTATTTACATGTGGTTTGTAAATGGGTCGTTGATGTAGAAGGTTCTTATTTCACTAAAATACACTCCAAACCTCTCCCCAAATGGGTTCTAATGAGGGAGGTACATGCGATGTGGCAACAAGTGCTCCACTCGCTCAAGTACTATCTTTTCTCAGGGAGGCAGATTAGTACAAGAGAAAGCATCGCGGTAATAGGGGTACCTTAGACTTATGGGTTAATCCCTTCTATTCAATGCGAAATTATGAATATGTCATAATTAAGAGAAAACGGAATAATGTGATTAATAATTTTTGACACTTATTTAAAATCTAAAATCTTTAAAAAAAGAACAAGTTTTTAGAAAAATTCCCCAGTGGAGTCACGAGTATGAGTGAACGACATGGAGCGGTGGGCCGATAGCGCGCGGAGATGAGAGGCGCGGTCCACAAAGGTGTTTTAAAAAGTGCACCTGGTCAGGAACATAGAAGGTTTGGTAGAGAAAGTAAAAATATTTAGATCAGTCAAACCCAAATCAGCCATCTCTTAGTGTGGAGTCACCACCTAGATTAGCTCTTTCAAGGAATTAGAGTCCTGTGAGGCTTAACGTCCAAGGGACGGCCCATTAAGAGATATAGATTTGGGTTCGGGATAAGTTGCTTATTTCTTATGTGATCACATTATATTACATCTATAGAAAACCGTATTTCTTAATTGTGCATATTCGCACTTAAGTCATTTTGAAGTTATTATGCATGATTTAACGTATGTGCGGAACATAGTAAATCCATATACAAAGTAGTAAATAAATGCAGAAAAGTAAAGATTAAAGGTTACATAACCTCGGGGGATGCAACTGCGTGTCTAATTTGTTAATTACATTTCTCAAAAATAATGTTTGCAATACCCAAAGGAAAACAAAATCCTAGGCATACATCTAACCTGCATCCACAAAGGTTAGTACAAGATATGGCACATATGTTTGATTTGATTTTGAGAAGGCCCGTGTAGCCTAATTAAAACATCGACGGTTAAAGTTATTATTATAAAAAAAATTGTTCATTTTTATTTACACATATGTTGATCAATTTTTATTAGTGAAAATGACAGCATGGCAAAGTGTGAGGCCTGTTATCCGGGAATAATTTTTATTCCCTTCGTGGGGGGATTCTAACAGATGTATTTTTATTAAAAAAAAGAAATAAAGATGGAGAATAATTATTACAACAATATTTACATAATAAATGAAATAAAAAAAATATTGCTAGGTCCACATGTAGAACAACATCAGAAACACGAGATAAAAAAACTCTAGGAACTCAGAGGCTTACCCTTTCAGTACAAATCCACTTCGGTGTATCCGTTCGATCCCTAGGAGCGTTCCTTGTTTGTTTGATTTAATTGTGGTTAGAATGGAAAAAATAAGTGTTTATTTATCCAAAAGATAATCAGACTCAGGTTCTAAATTTGTTTTAGATTTGAGAATATCTTAGGATTTAAGAAGAAATAGATGAAAGAAATTTGATTTGAAAATCAAAAGTTTAGAATCCAAACGTGTTTTGGATCCAAGAAAATATAGAAAGAAATGAAAGAAAATATTTTTGTAGTGTTTGTCAGTGTTTTTGCTTAGGAAAAGAAGAGTTTTCTCTAAAATTTCGAGCCTCTATCAATCCAAAAAAAATCCCGATATTTATAGGGAGTTGGGCCAGCCGTAAACCGGGTTCGCTAGAATTTCCAGCAAGGCTCACTGGAAATTCCAGCAGCAAGTGGCCCAGAGAAATCCCATTTCCACTTGTTTTAATTAATTTTTTTTTCTTTTTTTAATAATATTTAAATTATATATATATACACTTAAATAAAATGATTTAATTAAATTATTTTAGACCCTTGAAAATATTTTAAGCCCTTAAATTTTTACTTTGAGTCTTTCAAATATTTTCTATAGTCCCAAAACATTATTTTTAACGAGGAGAACTCTCATTGGAAGATTATCGGACTGTCGAAAAATGTGTGATCCAAGGATAAAAATCCCGAAAAGCCATCATCATTGAACGTGCGAGCTGGTACAAAATCCTATGCTCACAATAGTCAGTGGACGTTTCGTGTCTAGATGATCTGCTTGTCAATCTTACGTCTTTGTAGGATGAAGCAAATGTTATCACGCCTCATCTAAGTACATGTGTTTATCCTCACTTTCTTACAAGAGTAAAATCATTTGAATTTATTATAATTGTGGGGAATCCATTTATACCCAAATTAACTTCTTGACACGATGTGTCACATGTGCTAAAAAAACATTATGTACATGCTTATGAGAATTCGTGATGTCATCAATTAAAGATCAAGCAAATAAACAAAGTTCAATTTATTAAAAATTCAAAAGTCATGTGGATGAAGTAGCTAAATGCTAATTTATTACATCATCATCTTTCGGTGTTAATGCCCCCAGACGTATCCATGGATTCAAAATGCTCCATCCTATCTGCTTTCTCAAACACTTCTTGATAGCTCGAGAATATGTCCAATCCAAACTTGTTCTTGTATTATGGCAGTGCACAGTCCAGAAGCTTGGTTATCATCTCCAATAGAATTAAGCAAACCCGAAGCTTGACTTTTGTAGCCATCCAACTCGCATAGTAGGATTTGAAGCTCTCACCCTTCTCTTGCCTTATAGCCTCCAGATGTTGCATTGTGGTTTCCATTTGAGAGTTGAAACCATAATGCCCCATCATAGCCTGAGCAAGGCTATTACAATCAGTAGCTATATCATGCAAAAGGTGGCTGTACCATTCATTGACCGGGTGGGCCAAGGTGATCACAAAGAGCTTAGCCATCATCCGTATGCTGACCCTTAATGCTCTCTTCACCATTTGATAATGTTTGAAGTGAGCACCCGGGTCTCCCGATCCCACATATTTTTCAAACTGTGGCATTGCAAAGTTTGGGAGCAAACTATCTTCATGCCCGATTGTCGGTTGCACTGAGTATGGATTCATGAGATGGCCGCCGTGAGTGGCCAAGAATTGTTACCATAATTCTGCCATTCCTGGTTGTTGGAGGATGGCATTCCCTGTGCTTGGATAAGAGCCATATTGTCCATGGGGAAATGCCGCAAAATTGGGCTATTAAGGTGCCTGGAATTATGAGGCAACTAACGTACTCCAACTGGGAATAGACTGTTGGGTCATTCCTTGGTAGAAAGACCGTAGTACGAACATTGGCTGCCCAATTTATCCTGGGAAGAATTGGTTCTAGGAAGGATTTGCAAAGTTATATCCTAGCTGCCCAATCTGTGCCTGGTTCTAGTTCAGCTGACTTTGCCCTGCCCTGCCCCGAATTGATAAAAGGCAGTAGAAGTTGGGGCACCATGTGTGAGGTGGGAAATCCCCCTATTTCAGGCCAGCTAGTTGGACCGCCGTTGCTAAGGGTGACCTCCAGGCTAGACACTACATTCTGGGCCCTCCCTGCGTGTTGGCAAATGAGTGATGCTAGCTGTTCCCTGTTGGCAAATGCATTCAAGGAAGTTGCAATCTCGATGCTCATTGAAGACTGATGTGTTTTCTGAGAGTTTTGCTCCGTAAGGACATGGTGATCCTCCCCTGCTCCTTCTTCTTGTAGATTAGCCATGAAAGATGCATGTTGAACTAAATCTAAGTCTAAACCCAAGTCCTCACTTGAGTCAATGTATGGAAACTCCTCTAGACTAGCCACGATTGGAGAAACACGGACCAAGCGATGAGCGGGCCTTTTCCAAGCTAAGATACACAAGCAGAGGATCAAACTATACATGTAAGTTTCATGATATGATTCATGATGCGGGAAATGCATTAGATTTTTAATTTTATGACTGCATTCACAAGGGGTTAGCATGCCATGACGTGAAATAACATGTATGTCAATCCATTTGAAACGAATGGGTTAGAAGTTAGGTAAAAATAAAAATAAAAATAAGTGGAAATGAAAAATCCAACAACTGAGATTAGATTTGAGATCTGTACGATGTCATTTAAGAAGAAATAGATGAAAGAAATTTTATTTGGAAATCAAAAGTTTAGAATCCAAACGTGTTTTGGATCTAAAGAAAATATAGAAAGAAATGAAAGAAAATATTTTTGTAGTGTTTGTCAGTGTTTTTGCTTGTGAAAAGAAGAGTTTTCTCTGAAATTTCGAACCTCTATCAATCCAAAAAAATCCTGATATTTATAGGGAGTCAGGCCAACCGTAAACCGGGTTTGCTGGAATTTCCATCAAGGGGCTGGAATTTCCAGCGAGGGCTGGAAATTCCAGCACCCTCGCTAGAATTTCCAACGAGGCTCACTGGAAATTCCAGCAACGAGTGGCCCAAAGAAATCCCAATTCCACTTGTTTTAATTAATTTTTTTTCTTTTTTAATAATATTTAAATTATATATATATATATATATACAAATAAAATTATTTAATTAAATTATTTTAGACCCTTAAAAATATTTTAAGCCCTTAAATTTTTACTTTGAGGCTTTCAAATATTTTCTATGGTCCCAAAACATTATTTTTAACGAGGAGAACTCCCATTTGAAGATTGTCAGACTGTTAAAAAATGTGTGATCCAAGGATAAAAATCCCAAAAAGCAGTCATCATTGAACGTGCGAGCAAGTTCAAAATCTAGTGTTCACAATAGTAAGTGGACATTTCGTGTCAAGATGATCTGCTTGTCAATCTTACGTCTTTCTAGGATGAAGCAAATGCTATCACGCCTCATCTAAGTACATGTGTTTATCTCTCACTTTCTTAAAAGAGTCAAATCATTTGAATTTATTATAATTTTGGGGAATCCATTTATACCCAAATTAACTTCATGACACGATGTGTCACATGTGCTAAAAAAATTATGTACATGCTTATGAGAATTCGTGATGTCATCAATAGAAGATCAAGCAAATAAACAAAGTTAAATTTATTAAAAATTCAAAAGCCATGTGGGCAAAGTAGCTAAATGCTAATTTATTACATCATCATCTTTCGGTGTTAATGCCCCCTAGACGTATCCATGGATTCAAAATGCTCCATCCTATCTGCCTTCTCAAACACTTCTTGATAGCTCGAGAAAATGTCCAATCCAAACTTGTTCTTGTATGATGGCAGTGCACAGTCCAGAAGCTTGGTTATCATCTCCGGTAGACTTAAGCAACCCCGAAGACTAACTTTTGTGGCCATCCAACGCGCATAGTAGGATTTGAAGCTCTCACCCTACTCTTTCCTTATAACCTTAGAATGTTGCATTGTGGTTTCCATTTGAGAGTTGAAACCATAATGCCCCATCATAGCCTGAGCAAGGCTATTCCAATCAGTAACTATGTCCAGCGAAAGGTTGCTGTACCATTCATTGACCGGGTGGCCCAAGGTGGTGACAAAGAGCTTAGCCATCATCCGTTTGCTGACCCTTAATGCTCTCTTCACCGTTTGATAATGTGTGAAGTGAGCACGCGGGGTCTCCATATCCCACATATTTTTCAAACTGCGGCATTGCAAAGTTTGGGAGCAAACTATGTTCATTCCCGATTGTCGGTTGCACCGAGTATGGATTCATGAGATGGCCACCGTGAGTGGCCAAGAATTGTTGCCATAATTCTGCCATTCCTAGTTGTTGGAGGATGGCATTCCCTGCGCTTGGATAAGTGCCATATTTTCCATAGGGAAATGTCGCAAAATAGGGCCATTGAGGTGATACGAACTATGAGGCAACTAACGTACTCTAACTGGGAATAGGCTTTTAGGTCATTCCTTGTTAGAAAGACCCTAGTACGAACGTCGGCTGCCCAATTTATCCTAGGAAGAATTGATTCTAGGAAGGATTTGCAAAGTTATATCCTAGCTACCCAATCTAAGCCTGGTTTTAATTCAGCTAACTTTGGCCTGCCTTGCCCCGAATTGATAAAAAGCAGTAGAAGTTGGGGCACCATGTTTGAGGTGGGTGGTCCCCCTATTTCAGGCCAGCTAGTTGGACCGCTGTTGTTAAGGGTGACCTCCGGGCTAGACACTACATCTGAGCCCTCCTGGCGTGCTAGCGAATGAGTGATGCTAGTTATTCGTTATTGGCAAAGACATTCAAGGAAGTTGCAATCTTGGTGCTCATGGAAGACTGATGTATTTTCTGAGTGTTTTGCTTCGTAAGGAAATGGTGATCCTCCCCACTCATTCTTCTTGTAGATTAGACATGAAAGACGTGTGTTGAACTAAATCTGAGTCTGAACCCGAGTCCTCACTTGAGTTATGTATGGAACCTCCTCTAGACTGGCCATGATTGGAGAAACACGGACAAAGCGATGAGCAGGCCTTTTCCAAGCTAAAATACACAAACAGAGGATCAAACTAAGCATGTAAGATTCATGATATGATTCATGATGCGGGAAATGCATGAGATTTTTAATGTTATGGCTGCATTCACAAGGGGTTAGCATTCCATGACGTGAAATAACATGTATGTCAATCCATTTGAAATAAATAGGTTAGAAGTTAGGTAAAAATAAAAACAAGTGGAAATGAAAAATCCAACATGTGAGATTGGATTTGAGATCTGTATGATGTCATTTAAGAAGAAATAGATGAAAGAAATTTGATTTGAAAATCAAAAGTTTAGAATCCAAATGTGTTTTGGATCCAAGAAAAAATAGAAAGAAAATATTTTTGTAGTGTTTGTCAGTGTTTTTGCTTGTGAAAAGAAGAGGTTTCTTTGAAATTTCAATCCTCTATCAATCCAAAAAAATCCCGATATTTATAGTGAGTCTAGCCAATCGTAAACCGGGTTCGCTGGAATTTCCATCAAGGGGCTGGAATTTCCAGCGAGAGCTGGAAATTCCAACACCCTCACTAGAATTTCCAACGAGGCTCACTGGAAATTCCAGCAACGAGTGGCCCAAAGAAATCCCATTTCCACTTGTTTTAATACATTTTTTTTCTTTTTTAATAATATTTAAATTATATATATATATATACAAATAAAATTATTTAATTAAATTATTTTAGACCCTTAAAAATATTTTAAGCCCTTAAATTTTTACTTTGAGGCTTTCAAATATTTTCTATGGTCCCAAAACATTATTTTTAACAAGGAGAACTCCCATTTGAAGATTGTCGAACTGTAAAAAAATGTGTGATCCAAGGATAAAAATCCTGAAAAGACGTCATCATTGAACGCCCGAGCTGGTACAAAATCCCTTGCTCACAATAATTAGTGGACGTTTCGTGTCTAGATGATCTGCTTGTCAATCTTACGTCTTTGTAGGATGAAGCAAATGCTATCATGCCTCATCTAAGTACATGTGTTTATCTCTCACTTTCTTACAAGAGTCAAATCATTTGAATTTATTGTAATTGTGGGGAATCCATTTATACCCAAATTAACTTCATGACATGATGTGTCACAAATGCTAAAAAACATTATGTACATGCTTATGAGAATTCATGATGTCATCAATAGAAGATCAAGCAAATAAACAAAGTTCAATTTATTAAAAATTCAAAAGCCATGTGGTCGAAGTAGCTAAATGCTAATTTATGGCATCATCATCTTTTGATGTTAATGCCCCCCAGACATATCCATGGATTCAAAATACTCCATCCTATCTGCCTTCTCAAACACTTCTTGATAGCTCGAGAAAATGTCCAATCCAAACTTGTTCTTGTGTGATGGCAGTTCACAGTCCAGAAGCTTGGTTATCATCTCCGGTAGACTTAAGCAAGCCCGAAGCCTAACTTTTGTGGCCATCCAATGTGCATAGTAGGATTTGAAGCTCTCACCCTGCTCTTGCCTTATAGCCTCCAAATGTTGCATTGTGGTTTCCATTTGAGAGTTGAAACCAGAATGCCCCATCGTAGCCTGAGCAATGCTATTCCAATCAGTAGCTATGTCTAGCGGAAGGTGGCTGTACCATTCATTGACCGGGTGGCCCAAGCTGATGACAAAGAGCTTAGCCATCATCCGTTTGCTGACCCTTAATGCTCTCTTCACCGTTTGATAATGTGTGAAGTGAGCACGCAAGTCTCCAGATCCCACATATTTTTCAAACTGCGGCATTACAAAGTTTGGGAGCAAACTGTCTTCATCCCCGATTATCGGTTGCACCGAGTATGGATTCATGAGATGGACACCGTGAGTGGCCAAGAATTGTTGCCATAATTCTACCATTCCTGGTTGTTGGAGGAAGGCATTCCCTGCGCTTGGATAAGAGCCATATTGTCCATGGGGAAATACTGCAAAATTGGGCCATTGAGGTTCCTGGAACTGTGAGGCAACTAACGTACTCCAACTGAGAATAGGCTGTTGGGTCATTCCTTGGTAGAAAGTCCCTAGTACGAACACCGGCAGCCTAATTTATCCTGGGAAGAATTGATTCTAGGAAGGATTTGCAAAGTTATATCCTAGCTGCCCAATCTGAGCCTGGTTCTAGTTCAGCTGACTTTTCCCTGCCCTGCCCCGAATTGATAAAAGGTAGTATAAGTTGGGGCACCATGTGTGAGGTGGGAGGTCCCCCTATTTTAGGCCTGCTAGTTGGATCATCGTTGTTAAGGGTGACCTCCAGGCTAGACACTACATTCTGGGCCCTCCCAACGTGCTGGCGAATGAGTGATGCTAGCTGTTCGTTGTTAGTAAAGGCATTCAAGGATGTTGCAATCTTATCCCTCACCGAATACTGATGTGTGTTTTTTGAGAGTTTTGCTTCGTAAGGACATGGTGATCCTCCCCCGCTCATTCTTCTTGTAGATTAGATATAAAAGATGCGTGTTGAAATAAATCTGAGTCTGAACCCGAGTCCTCACTTGAGTTAGTGTATGGAACCTCCTCTAGACTGGCCACGATTGGAGAAACACGGACCAAGCAATGAGGGGCCTTTTCCAAGCTAAGATACACAAGCACAGGATCAAACTGTGCATGTAATATTCATGATATGATTCATGATGCGGGAAATGCATGAGAGTTTTAATGTTATGGCTGCATTCACAAGGGGTTAGCATGCCATGACGTGAAATAACGTGTATGTCAATCCATTTGAAATAAATAGGTTAGAAGTTAGGTAAAAATAAAAACAAGTGGAAATGAAAAATCCAACATCTGAGATCGGATTTGAGATCTGTACGATGTCTGCGTGACATTGTAATATGAGTGATGCAAGTGAGATGACTAAGTTACCCGTATGGTAATAAGTCAATATTTGGGGATTTCATACTATGACTAGATCTCATGGAATGAAAAGGTCAAATTGATTTCGGGTAAGTAGTGCGACATACCCTAATGAAATGAAAACAACTACCGTATGTAGCTATCTAATGAATGATTTGGTTGTTTTTACCCAATTAGAGTGGAGTTTTGGATGCTTATGTGGTCATCGCTATTTGAGGGTATGTGGTGATATATGAATCTTTGCCCCGTATGGGCTGATGGTTCGGGTATTAAGCATATACCCTTGAAGATTTGGTAAGGTAAGTTTTTTTAAATAAGTTCGCCCCATGTGGGCTTGTCGGCAGGGACATCACGTGATGTAGGAAAAATTGTTTGGGTAGGTATATGCCCTGTTTGGGCCATGTGGCATGTATGACTGCCCTGTGTGGGCTATGAGTTGGACGTTAAGTAGACATCTCAAGGATGATGTGTGGGATATATTATTGCCCCTTGTGGGCTAAGTGTTGGATGCCAAGTGGACATTACGTAGTAAAATGGGTAAATGATGTTTCATGACTCTATGTAGTTTCATGTTGTCCTAGGGTGACATGATCTCGAGTGTCAACTAATCCTAAGTATGATGATGAGAAGATGTTATTTACATCATATTAACATTATGAGTGTGTGCGTTTAAGTGTCTGCACTAAAATTCGTGGTTAGCATGACATTTGTACAATGATAATTTGAAAGTGATAAACACGTAGCACATAACACATAATATCCAACTTCCAACCATACAACTCCCACGAGTAGGGTTTTTATTAGTCTCTATCCTAAGTTTGGTTCATCTTAGTACCATGAAGATACTAAGGAGCGCACCTGCAAGAAAAATATAATGCATGGTAGTTTGTTGGGTAACACCCTAGGGAAAATGCCTATGGTTTATTTACATGAGGTTTGTAAATGGGTTGTTGATGTAGAAGGTTCTTGTTGCACTAAAATAAACTCCAAGCCTCTCCCCAAATGGGTTTTAATGAGGGAGATACATGCAATATGGCAACAATTGCTCCACCCGCTCAAGTAATATTTTTTCTCAGGGAGGCAGATTAGTATAAGAGAAAGCTTTGCGGTAATAGGGTACCTTACACTTACGGGCTAATCCCCTCCATTGCAATGTGAAATTATGAATATGTCATAATTAAGAAAATACGTAATAATGTGATTAATAATTTTCGGAACTTATCCAAAATCTAAAACCTTTGAAAAAACAAGTTTTAGAAAAATTCCCAGCAGAGTCGCCACTGTGAATGGATGACACGAAGCGATGGGCCGAGAGCGCTTGAAGATGAGAGGTACGGTCCACCTAGGTGTTTAAAAAGGTATCGGGTCATGGACCCGGGAAAGGTTTGGTAGAGACAGAGAAAACATTTTAGATGGGTTAAACCCGAATCCGCCATCTCTTAGTGTGGAGTCGCCACTTAGATTAGCTCTTTCTAAGAATTAGAGTCCTGTGAGGCTTAACGTCCGGGGGACGGCCCACTAAGACACAGAGATTCGGGTCCGGGATAAGTTGTTTATTTCTTATGTGATCACACTATATTACATCTATAGAAAACCGTATTTCTTAATTGCGCATATTCTCACTTAAGTCGTTTTGAAGTTATTATGCATGATTTTAGTAAATCCATACACAAAGCGGTAAATAAATGAGGATTAGTAAAGATTAAAGGTTACATTACCTCGGGGGATGCAACCACTCTCCTAATCTATTAATTACATTTCCCAAAAATAATATTTGCAATACCCGAATGATAATAAAATCCTAGGCATACATCTAACCTGCATCCACGATGGTTAGCACGAGATATGGCACAATATTTACACATATATTTGATTTGATTTTGAGAAGGCCCATGTGGCATACTTAAAACATCGATGGTTTAAAGTTCTTATTTTAAATAAAAATGGTTCATTTTTATTTACACGCATGTTGGTCAATTTTTATTAGTGAAAATGACCGCATGGCAAAATGTGAGGCCTGTTATCTGGGAATAATTAGTATTCCCATTGTGGGGGTATTCTAACCTGAATCTCCATTAATAAAGAAATTACATTTAAAAAAAAGAAAATTACAAGATTTATAATAATAATAAATAAATAAAGTAATTCGTAGGTCCACATATAAAATGGAAAGGAGAAGCAACAGACGATGAGCACGGAATCTACAATTCTAGGAACTCAGAGGCTTACCCTTTCGACGTGAATCCACTTCAGAGTATCCGTATGATCCCCGGGAGCGTTCCTCGTTCGTTTTGATTTAAGTTGTGGTTTGAATGGAAAATAAATGTTTATTTATCCAAAAGAAAATCAGACTCGGGTTCTAAATTGGTTTTAGACCCGAGAATATTTGAGGAATTTTGAAAAAGCCATAGATGAAAGAAAGTTGATTTGAAAATAAAAGTTTCAGAATCCAAACGTGTTTTGGATCTGAATTATCCAAGAAAATTTGAAAGAAAATATTTGTGTAGTTGTTTCTCATGAAAATAGAAATTTTCTCTGAAAATTTCGAGCTCCTTCAATCCAAAAAAGTCCTGATATATATAGGGATCGGGCCAGGCTCACTGGGAATTTCCAGCGAGCCACATTCCAGCGAGAGCACTCGCTGGTTTCCAGCGAGCCATGGGCTCGCCGAGGTCCGATTTTTTATTTTTTTTATTTTTTTATTTCTAAATTTATTTATTAATTTATTTGATAAATTTTACCAAAACCTTTATTTTTCAAAAAAATTAAAGTCCTTAACACAACTCGGCGACGAGGAACATCCCCATTCGGAGATCTTCAAAAAATCGAAAAATGTGTGATTTGAGGATAAAAATCTCGAAAATCTGTCATCATTGAAAGCGCGAGCTGGTATAAAATCCCTTGCTCACACTTGAGTTAACACATGGATGTATTCGGGTAATACATTGGAGACCGCTATAAGACAGACACTCGAAAATAACTATATCCATGTGTTGGTGTCATGTCTTATTGCAGTAGCCGTACAAGTATCCTCAAACCTAAGCTACTGGTTACCTTGTGTAGGAGTTGCTATACTTTGGGTCATACTTATTCATACCCTGGCGATCAAGATAACACAGGTGATTACGGGTATAGTGATGATCACATGTTGGTAAGCCGAGTAATCAAGATGTGATCCATCGCTGTTGATATAGTGATGTAATAGGAGATGTACCTTAGGGCCCCTTGTTGAAGTGACACACTCATAAACCTCTAATCAGAGTATAAGATTGATAGAACAGGTTTTTAGTCAATCTTGATACATAATGGCCAAGTGATGTTCTTCGTGAACAAGTCTAATTCCAGGATAGCTACAGCTATTACATGAGCTAACACTTAATCCGAGCTCAATAAACTGAATGGTACTTAACTTGATGGAAGGAGTGTATTGTATTGGTTACTATTACAGTAATGGATCAAGTTATAAGCACGTGACATTCTAAGTATCGGGGGATCATAGGCCTTTGCTAGAAAGCCCATTTGATCATCCAAAGCTATCGGGTTCCATATCGGTCTAGAACACTATGCCTAAAGGTTCCCGGATGGGAAACCGAGTTTGGGTTAACCTCTAGCGGCTCAATACTTTGGGATCCTATGAGATCACACACTTTGGGTCTTTATAAGACTAAGTAAAGAACCTATAGACTTGGTCTATGCCAAAAATATAAGTTGTTGAATTCATTAAAAGAATTATTAATTGGTTGGATCGAATTAATAATTGAAGAAAATAAAGAGGAAATAGGGGAAAATTACACAGAGCAGAGTAAGTGATTTTTTCCCATTCTGAGTAGGCCCTAAAAGAACACGGGTTGGTAGCAAACCCATGCTTGTGGCGGTAAGGTAAGCCCGTAAGGGCTTGCCTTGCGCAACCCGCTCAGGTTAGCCTGCTATAGTCATAATAACCCGCGCTGCTAACCCGATTAGGGTGGGATGGGTTCCCATCCCACCTAGTAAATGAGGGGGAGTTTAACACTCCCCATTTTCCCTATATATAGGCCTCCAATTCCTCTTTATTTAACACATACAATTCACTTCAGCTTAGTTTTTCTCTTTGAGTTTAACATCTCTCTCTTCGTTCATTGTGCGAGATCATCCATGAGTTTCTCTAAACAAACAAAGTAATCTTTTGAAGGCTCTTTCTAAAGTGAGCATTCTCGGTTTATTTTTGAGTTGGTCTTCGAGCGGTCAAGTAGCTGTTGTTTACTAACGGGTTCTTCCTTAACTAGGTTTTGGTCGGTGAAGATCTGTGTGGATCAATCATAGAGGCTCTACTAGTTTGGAAGCTCGCACTAACTAAGTTCTACCATATTGCTCTTAGGGAACACCATTACCAAAAGAGAGAAAGAACACATCAACTGGTAATGCTCTAAACTTAGATGCTAGGTTTCTTTTATAAGCTTTATAAACCTAAAAGCATCTATGGAACATTTTAACCTAGATTATATCAATCATGTCATGCTTAGGAAATCCTAAGGTTAATTTTAAGTTTCGAAATTCCGCCTTGCAACGTTTGCATGTTCAATTACTATCTTGATTAACCAGCTATCTGACTATTAGAGCCAAGTTGAGGGGGGTAATGATGCATTTAGCCTTTTGATTGAGCAATAATAATTTTTATACCATCCACCGTTAATTTAATTTTATCCTATAGTTAAAAAAATAGGTTTAAAACTCAATGCCTATTCAATTGGTAATTTGGGGCATGCGTTTTTAGCGGCCTGGCAGTCGCACTTGTTGCATCCTACCCAAGGTCGATATTGATTATACTATATGCAGTTAGCATTGATATGTTACTATGTCCATATGTTTTGATAATATAATTTAAAGGACCAGATTCACCCTTAACTTGGAAAAATCAAATCATGTAACCCCCTCAACGTCATATGTTAAAATTTGGTTGGTTTAACTTTTAAAGATGTTATTTTTTATTTTTCTCTTTCTAACCAAAAGTTGACACGCAATATAAAAGAGGCAAATTGGTGCATTTTACCAAGTTTATGAAGTTGATTGAAACTTTTGAGAGTTTAAGATGACATCTAATTTATATTACCAAATTAAAGGGTGTCAATGTATTTAACCTAATTAAAATTTTTCATTTTCATCCAACCATAACATTCCTACCTTTAATTTTTGTTACTTTTCTATTGTGCTTAAAATTACCCTTACAGACATTATTTTAATAACTTATGTTATTATCATTATTATTTTATTTATTGATTCTATTTATAAGGTCCAAAGTGACATTTTAAAAATTTCCATAAGCAGCTAGCCATACATACAAAAATATTCTAAAAAACAAAAATTTCATATAAGTGCATCATTTTGGTGGGAGGCCACACATCAAATATAACATAAACTTCGAAGTGATCATGAAATTCCAACGAATAAAAAGTATTCAAGACAATATTAAATAATACTTGTACCTAATAATTAAATCACATGAAGAATAAATTTTGTTATTTATATCAATCCGGTAGCCAAACACTTGCCCCACAACACATTGCTACCCCAGTTGTGAAGGCATATTCAAGCAAAGTCATGTTCACAAAGGAATGCATGTGAGGTCCACTAATCGCAAGGTTTTAACTTTACTAATTTAGAGGGTTTATATTTAGTGATGAAGCCAAAAACCTTGTTCCCCACTTCTCTACCGATAAGATAAAAGTTCAAAATACGAACAGTGTTGTCAATACCGCTTATCAAAATAAAAAAATGGTGACCACTGCAAGTTTACAGTTTCGATATAGTTTTAAAAGATATCAATACCACAGGGAAGGAATTCAGTTCTCAAGACCAACTAGAACTACGGGGTAAACGAAAGTAGTGAATTTTTATTGGAGGGATTTGGATGTTTGGATGATAGACAGATGTATGAACAGACTAGAGAAGATGTAAAATATATAGATATTCTCCAAGAACAAGTTTAGCAGAGAACAAAATGCAAAATCATCAAGAATATTTCGTACACCAAATAACTTCAACAAATACGGTTCTAGATGCCCTAATAGTCAATTATTCACCGTAGAGCAACACATGAGATGACTTTTTTAAGTCTAGGGTAAACGAATTATGACTCTTATAAGAACCTGGATAACAATATTACTATACTTAGTACGGGTCGCTCTCACGTAGCCCATATTTAGCAAGTTACCATTCAAAAAATGTTAGCTTACTAAACATCATTATAATCACAGATCCAGTGACTATACACAATCTTGTTAACCCCGAAATCACTCTTAAAGTTAACTCGAAAGCGTATAACTTGATTAATATAAATGACGCAAGGTGAAATACTCATTATGACACATAGACATATCATAAATTTCAAAATAGAAAGTATAAGCAGAATAAAAAGTAAAGTTGCAAGGTATGCAAGTGAAAGCTAAAGTTTATCAAACTGTATCCACTCTTTAATGGAGTCGTCAATTCTCGCAATTCCTGTGTCTACTTTGAATCCTGTCTCGACTAGTACAGAACCTTCGCTAAGATGCTATTCTTTTTGAATCTCGAATAAAAGAATGTTGAAGAACGAAAACTTTTATTGATAAGTGCTTTGCAATTACACTCATACAAAAAATGCTCGTATTTGTGTAGAAATATAGTGATCAAAATAGGAATCGAATCACTTATACATTTTTCTTGCTAAGACTTTGAACTAGCGAAATCTATATAATTTCTACTTTCTATCTATACAAACATGTCTAACATGTATCACACTATCAATCCAAATTCTCTTCTTACGAAAATGGTTGAAGTTGAACCCTATTTATGGAGTACGAAGGGTTGCATCTATCCAAACGAAGAGTCGTATCCATTGGCGAAGAATTCCATCACTTCATTTTGATTGGATGCAAAGATTCAGCCTCATCCATAATGGAAAGGCACCTTTTCATGATTGGTTGACTTCCACAATGTGTCTTTTCGGTTGGTAGTTGATGGTGGTTGATGGTTGTTGATCATTGTTATCTGGTGGTTGGAAGTTGAAAAGAGATAACCATTAAATATCACAAGTCGTCACCGCGAATCACATATCGCGATCGTGAACATTGGTTGGCAGTTTTCTGTTTATGAAGAGTGAAATGTCGCGACCGCGAATAGGTGTCACGATCGTGAAATGCTATTTCTTCATGATTCTTCTTTGCAACTTTGTCGATCTTTGACAACTTCTATCCTAAGCCAAATCATTATGTTCCACGCATCTTTTTTCACCTTTTTCACTCTTTTTCCATAGAATTCCACTTTTGATCATTTTACTCCCAAGATTTACCTAGTTTCTACATTTGCATAAAAAATAACTACATATCACGTGAAATCTTTTATATGAAGTATAAAATGAAATAATACCATATCGTTTTATAAGTAAAAACATCATGATAATAAGTGTAATTATACACTTATCACACCCCCACACTTAATTTTTGCCTTATCCTCAAGGTAAATACAACAGAAGTGTATATAATAGTAATTAAAGTTCATACCTCATTTGGCGAAAGACTATTGTAGTGAGTACCACATTCCCACGTTGCATAAAATTCAAGTAAAAGTTTGAAATTTCCCACAAATTAGTAATGTAAAATTTATATAGTTCATTTGCATACCTTTGCTCTTAATGGAGAGTCAACCGAATTGCGTCTTCATATAAGTGTTATATGCATACTCGAAAATTTCCTTCTCTCAAGTATAGTATAAGGTATAAAGGAAAAAGGGAGCACACCATGAAAAGATTGATTTCAAGGCATTTTTAGGTAACCTAGGATGATAAAACACTCTTAGTGGTTGCATTTTATGCTCCATACCACTCTCCCCTTGTTTTAGTGGTTGCATTTTATGCTCCATACCACTTTCTCTCATTTTTTTTCTTTTTTGAAGTACAGATTCGTACTTTGCACCCATTTTTCATGCTATGCTACTTTTTCTTTTTTCACTCATTGAATGGTTGCAGTTTCTACTCCATGCCATTCCTCACATTTTTCATAACTCATTGTTATCCTCTCTTTCTTTTGATTTTTCTCTCTTAATACCCTCATCCTTTATTGATAACTTTCAAAGTATTATGGCCATAGTTTCCTTACACTTTAAACACACTCAATACTTATAGGACGTATTTGAAAATAGTATATAAACCTCATAGTAAGAACACTACTAAATATTACTCAACTTAAAACTTATCGGTAGCATTAAACTAAAACTATATAACTTATACTAATTCATGTTGCATTGAAATATATATCGAAACTTACTTGGAATTTTGCTTTTGAATGTTACTCACAACTCATCCTTGCCAAATGCTAAATGTTGTGCCAAAAACGCTCACACTCTCAATCTGTGGTCATACTCGAAACATTTTGTTCGAAATATGCACTAACATCAAACTTGAAATACCTAACACTCATAGTAACCTTGGAACAAATGTTAGTATAGTATAGGTATGGATAATGTATAAATAGCACAAAATCAAGAAAAATTTTCAAATTCTTCGATTTTTTAATTTTATTTAAATTTTTTGGATTTTTGGGACTTTTATAATTGCCCCCCCCCCACACTAAAGAACACAATGTCCTCATTGTGAGAGACTTTATTAAAAGTGAAAATCTAAAAACTAAAAACAATCAACTAGTCTAAAAACATGAAAAAGAAAAAAATAGAAAAGAAAAGAGTAAACCCGTTCTATTGAGAAGGAGAATCCGGGGGACTAGGAGTAAATTGACAATTTTATTTTCTAAAGAAAGATAGTAATTTTCGAAGGATCGATTTATTACTCTTCTTTAAAATCTTCATGTCTTTTTTCATTACTCAAAGTTCCGCTTTGCAATTGTCTAATTTTTGTTGCACGCTCACCTTCCAATCTTCCAGAGCTTCATCTTCGTCTTCTTCATCTTCTTCTTCGATCATCGGAGCCTTTCCAGGATGACGTTTAGCGATTGGATTTGATGGTCCAACTAAAGAATCTTCATGACTCGAGATTAGCTTCTTGGTGCTGTTGGAGTAGGAGTAGAATGAATATACACCATCATTCTCTTGAAGAAGCCCGGTGTGAACAGGCGACACTAAGCGGTGGGCCAAGAGCGCGCGGGGTTCATAGGCGCGGTCCACCGGGGTGTTTTGAAAAAAAAAGAAAGAAGAAAAGCACTGGATCTGGGACCCAGGAAAAAGGTTTGAAAGAGAGAAAGATGAAAACGTTTAAGATCGATTCGAACCCGAATCCGCCGTCTCCCAGTGTGGAATCGCCACCTGGATTAGCTCTTTCCAGGAATAAGAGTCCTGTGAGGCTTAACGTCCGAGGGACGGCCCACCAAGACACAGAGATTCGGGTTCGGGATAAGTTGCTTATTTCTTATTGGATCACATTAAATTACATCTACAGAAAACCGTTTTCTTTTAATTGTGCATATTCACACTTATGTCATTTTTGGAGTTAAATGCATGATTCACGTATTGCGAAATATAAACCATCC
>CATIWQ010474521.1:0-14474 GCA_949673415.1 Euphorbia schlechtendalii | reverse complement strand
TATATATATTATCGGGTATTATTACAGGGATCTTTTCGGTGGCGGGTCGGGTATGGTTCTACCTAAATTCGTCCATCTTTCCAACCGAGGGATATAATTTTCCTCATTTCCATTCCCGCGGGTGAGAAACAGTTTGGATGCCACGGGTTTTGAATAATCTCCGCCTCATTGACATCCCTAGTCCTCGGGGCTTTGTAGAATTTTGCTTCCAATGCATCTTCTGAGAAAACTTAATCTATTTGGTTTCTCAGATGCAGCCCTCTAACGCAGTCTCTTTAAATTTAATTAGTTTGTAGATAATGAATATTAATACAACAAATAGTTGTTATAGTAAAGAGATTACAAACAAGGGATTTTTATCCTAGTTCAGCCTCAGTCTAATCCAGTCCTTGGAATCGGTGTCCAAACTTTAATCCACTAATGATCTTCTTTAGGTGGAGAACAAACCAATACAAGGCTAACTTTGTTGATTGGAGTATCGTCCTTCAATCTTTAGCTACCGAGCTTTACCAATGCAAAAGTACCATTCAATTATATTTAGGCTCTGAGCTATTATCAATACCATAAGTATGTTCTTATGAATCCAAGCTCCCCCACACTTGCTCAATCACATAGTAAGTGTTTATAAGTTTGAATTAAAAGAGATTTGAGATTCTAAACTTTGTTTCAGTAAGACTTTATTACAAAGGATTTGAAATGAAGATTTGCTTAAGGCTCGAAAGTGAAGTATTGAGAATTTTTTATAGCTTGAATGCCCTTGAAATTAGATAGTGCTTCACCAAGTTCCGCTGCTGGAACTTTGCTCCTTTATAAAGGCTTCTCAAGTATCCATGAATCTTGGATTGTTGTAGAAATCTTCTTGTTATCACTTGTAGATAAAGTCATTTAGTCTAAAGGAGATTAAGGACATGTTTAGCGTGATGATCAGGCTATTTGAATATATTAAAATAAGATTTAGATGTTGCAATGATACAAGTTTATTAAGGAGATGGTCCCACCAGTACTTGTTGTCTGCTACAAAGGAAAAAAACGCATCTGTCTTCTTGTTATCAACAGTATCAGGTCTTTTTAGGTGTAACAACTTTTGGCGTCGCAAAATTAAATACAAAGGCATGGCAAAGGTTGACTACGTGATGTCTTGGAATTGCTGTTTAAATTATTTAAAATAAATATCCCGCATATAAATTGTCCTTAAACAAATGTTATCTCAGATGATACTTGCCTCAAAGATACTTTTTCTCTCTTCTGAGACTTTTATCTTCTTATGCAATCTTTTATCTTCTGATGCATTGCTAACTTCTGATGCAATTTTGATCTTCCGATGTAATGTTGTCCTTTGATACTGTCAAGACTTTGATTACTTCTTAATTTTGCCTTTGAGATAGGTTTTTGTCATTGAAGATAGTTGTTGTAGTAAGTATTAAAACATTTTCCGAGATCAACTTTCAACACCCATTGATGTCCAAAATGCCTTGTCTGGTAGGATTTCATTCTCCGAGATGGATTTCGTTCACCTACAAAACAATGCTTGGTCGGGAGTCTAGCAACTCCTACATAAGGTAACTAGTATCTCAGGTCTGAGGATACTTGTATTACTACTGCAATAAGACATGACACCAACACATGAATATAGTTACTTCCGATTGTTCATCTTATAGCGGTCTCCAATATATTACCCGAATACATTCATGTGTTAACTCGAGGTACCACCTTCAGCTCGTGAGATCGGTTGCTTGAATCTAATCCAAGGAGTAAGCCTACACATGCTAGTATGTTCGCTTCATTGATGTCCAGTCTCAATGAAACTATAACTAGGGATATTTAAACTATTCATAGTAACACGTATGTGCAGTTCTCACACCACATAGCTCCCACTATATCCTTGCACTTTTACGCTATGAAATAGTCATGAACTTTGTCTTATCAATGCACATATATAATACCACATATATATGATACCAGCGAGATATATAAATTAAACAAAAACACTGATAAATAATAAAGATGTCTTTAATTATAAGCTGAAACTGTTTGTACATTATAACTAATTAAGATATATCACTCTAATTACCTCTAGGGAATATATCATGTCTAACAATCTCGAAATGGCTGAGGGCTCTTCCTATTCAAGCGACATGGCCTCTTCCCTACCAAGCGTTTAAGGTAGTGTGAGCACGAGATTTTGTACCAGCTCGCGCGTTCAATAATGACGGCTTTTCGGGATTTAATCCTTAAGTTACACAATTTCCGACCATCCGATGATCTTCAAATTGAGAGCTCTTCTCGTAAAAAAAATATTTCGGGTCCTAAATAAACATTTGACCGTAAAAAATATATTTAAAAGCCTAAAAGTGAAAATTTAAATACTTTTAAGGACCTAAATAAATATTTAAGGGTTTGGAATAATTTAATTAAAACATTTTCTAAATATATATATATATATATATTAAGAAAATGTAAATGAAAAGAAGTGGGAAAAAAAAGGAAAATGAGAAAGAAAAATTCAAGAAATGAAAGAAATAAAAGAAATTGTACCATTTTTAAAGGAGAATGTAGACAATTCCCCTGTAAATAAATAAGGGGAGTTTTTTAGTTTCGTAGAAGGAGAAAAATTTTATAAAAAAAAATATTTTTCTTGAGAAAATGAGGGGAAGGGGCAACCTCGCAAGCGAAGCCATAAAGGAAATTTTTTAGTTTGTAGAAGGAGAAAAATTTTACAAAAAAATTTTTCTTGAGAAAATGAGGGGGGCAATTTGACAAAAAAATATTTTCTTTTAGAAGAATTTTTACTGAAAAAAATATATATTTTTTCTTGAGGAAATAATTCTGACTTTTTGGCAACCACTTTTACTCATCTTTTTTTAAAAAAATCATTTGATTATTTTCGGGTCTAAAACAAGTTTGACTCCGGATTTAATTATTTTTAAATCAATTATTCTCCGACCTAAAACAAATTTAGAGTCAGAGCCTGATTATTTTTTGGATAAATATAAAATATTTTCGCACAAAAATTAAATAAAAAAGAACGAGGAGCACTCCCGAAAATCAAGCGGATTTGTCGACGTGGATTCGCAACAAAATGGTAAGTCTCCGAGTTCATAGAGTTACTTTTTCCAGTTTCTTGTATTATGATATTTATTTTTCTTTTCTCCTAAATTCTGGACGAACTCGATTTTCTTTATCGACCTAGGATTTATATTATTCCTTTTATTGTATAAGTTTTATTTTATTTATTCTTTTTATTTATTTATTTAATTGTTATTTTATTCATTTTATTATGTAATTTTCTTTTAATCTTTATTTCTTCTTCTAATTATTTAATTGTGGAGATTCCTCAAAATATATGTTCGAATACCCCCACGATGGGGATTAAAGTTATTTCCGGATAACAGACCTCACCTTTTTCCATGTGATCATTTTCATTAAGTAAAAATGAGCAACATATTTGTAAATAAAATGAATTGTTTTCTTCCAAAATAGAATTTTTAAACGCGATATTTTAATTAGGCTACACAGGTCTCCTCAATCAAATCGAGCATATGTGTAAATATTCATGTTATGCTATATCTTCTGTGCTAACCTTTGTGGATACATGTATATTAGGTTAGATGTATGCCTAGAATTTTTTTTCCTTCGGGTATTGCAATTATTTTTAAAAAAATGTAATTAATAGATTAGGAAGGCTGTTGCATCGCCCAAGATTTTGTAATTTATTAATTTATTTTTTTGCATTTATTATTGTACTATGTATGTATTTATTGCTTTTCGCATGCTCGATAAATCATATCATAAACAATAAAATGACATAAGTTTGAATATGCATAACTAAGAAACACGGTTTTCTATGGATGTAATTTAATGTGATTCAACAAGAAGTAAGCAACTTATCTCGAACCCGAATCTCTATGTCTTAGTGGACCATCCCCTGGACGTTAAGACTCACAAGACTTTAATTCCTGGAAGAACTTATCCAGGTGGCGATTCTACACTACGAGATAGCGATTTCTGGTTTTGACCGATTTAAATCGATTTCGTTTTCTATTAAACCTTTCGGGTCCCCAACCTACTATTTCATTTTCATAAAAATACCCCGGTGGACCGCGCCTATCATAAACGCGCTCTCTGCCCATCGCTTCCGTGTCGTCCGTTCACAGGCGGTTTAAGGAGGGATTGGTTTTGGTAGTAAGGCCGATGATAGGATCTGGCCTATTTGTACTTGTATATTATTTGCTATTATTAAGAGACCCCCCCAGTCAAAGCGAGGCTCTTTAGGGCTGAAGGCAGTGATGCTCAAGCGTGCGTGGATATCAATCTAATTTGAAGCGGGATTTGAAAAGACGTGACGTTTTGCCTGTCGTAGACGTTTCGAAATCTACAATGGTCAGGATGATTACATTATTACCTCTTCAGTCTTATTTTAAGGGCTCAAATCTTTACTTTCTCTCACTTTGCAATACTTCTCTCTCGTTTTGAAGATTTCCGATGAATTCTCTTTAACAGATTTAGGCGATTTCCAGTTACTTCTTCCTTCCTTTTCCGATGACTTTTCCTTCCTCTCCATATTCTACGGTTAGTTCCCTCAATATTCTTCTCTTATTTCCATTTTGTCTTATAATTATGTCATTGACTATTTGGAATCGGACTCGATGGATTCTTACGCACTAATCACAAGGGGTCGTTGGAGTTAAAATAGTGACATGGCTCATTGTTCCCCCTTTGATGCTGAAGCTTTCGCCTCTTACCACATCGCTCCTCTTGAGACTCCCTCAACGTCTTCTGATGAGTCCTCCTCCAAACCGAGCCTTCAAGCTTCTACCCCCAAGACTCAAGTGGAGGTTGAGGAGTCGACCACCGAAGCTCTTGATATCGAGGATGAGGCCGATTGCATGTGGCTTCTACCATCATTGAGAAGCACGCCATTACGTCATTTGCTTTAATGAGGCCGCTCCCTGGCGTTGAGGCTCATATTCCTACCACCAAGCCCGAATTATATATCCCCCGCATCTTGCGTATATGCCTGTTTATGCACAATCAGTGTATTGGGGCTTCCTCCTCCTTCTATACCTTGGTATAGTGGATGTGCTTAGGGTAGCTCTACCCCAACTCAATTCTCACCCTTTGCTCGCTATCAAAGATATGCCCTAATCAATGGTTCATCTTCCAGGGAATGGTCTTTTGCCAACTTTTCAAGCCGCATACCCGCCATTATGGGGGTCTCGTTTATTGGTAGGACGTCTCCATTTTGTTGATTTACTTTTCTCAAAATTATTTATGTTTTTCAGCATGTTATTTATAAAAAATTAATATAAACTGAAAATGAATAATGCTTAGTAGAATGTTATAATTAAGAAAGGTGTTTCCTCTTTAAGAGTAATTTAATTTAATTGATGAAAAGTAGATAACTCATCAAGTCATGGGTCGTGGAATGGGTTCGTTATTTCATAAATGAAGTTGTACCATACTCTTATTCCTACATGTGTTTTCATAAGTGGCAACTCTATCATTTTAGATCACATTTCAATTTTGAATCATTTCACAACTCACGCGGGTTTCGAGCAAAACCCCATAGTTCGCTTCACCGCATAATAGATTGTTAGGCAGAGCTTCACAAATTTTAATTGTTATAAGCGAATATTTATCCTTGTGCATTCATTTCTCACACTACCTAATAATTATATGTAAATCGGATGTCATGATATGGTTGCTCTGTTTTATATCTATATATTGGTCGTGATATTATAATATATTGAACTGGCGTATTAAACTAGTTAAGGTGCAATCAAGCTTGTGCAAATAATATGTGCATGCAGTTTGGTTCAGACTTGATTTTAGTTTGGAACTTCATTTTTATGTCTAACCCAGCCTACCCACTATAAATATCTAAAACTTGTTTTAAAAAACTTATATTAAACTAAAAATTAAATTGACTCGCTTATATATTGATAATGAACAAAACACTTGCTTTCTCATCCAAACTTTTTTCAAAGAAAAACAAAAGTTTTAAATTATAACATGACAGGACAATAATAAATTTCTAAAACATAGCATTATTCTATATTATAAATTAAGACGATGTATGAATTTAACATGCGACGTCGATCTAGTATCATATTAATAACTTAACAATTTTAACATAATATTTTTAAATATGTATGTATAAGCCGATCATATAAAACTCTTGTGTCATGTCGGATGTTGGCTAGACCACATGACTAATTCATCTTTAGTCTCTTGTTGGTAAAGGTGGTAAAGTCTGATCATTTTTGTCAAGAATTTAAAATGAGCAAAATGATTACCTATCATTATTTTAGATAAAAAAAAATACATTTCAAGTGTTAAGCCCTTGTTGTTACCCAAGCTATTTAAATGATATAAAGAAACATCTTCCGTATGACAATTTAAGCATGAGATTAGACATTCGTGTCAACGATCCCAACATATTTTATCTAGTGGTTGTGGCTTCCTCTACTTAGCGGTTGTGTCTATTGATGTTATTTGGTCGTGATGAATGTTTTTATTGTATTGTTTATTTCTAGGTATTTTTTGGTTAGGTGCAACAATTTATCGAAAATTGGTCAAGTTTGATCTTAAGAAAACCTTCAAGTATAATATTCTTAGTTTTAAGAAAAAATGGAAATACATATGTACATGAATAATGTTTAATGATAATCTAATTTGTTGCACAAAATTCGAGTATAACAATACATTTATAGTGTTCACGATACTTATAAGTTGATTATAAATAATTTTCATTCTTTGCGTCCCCGAGAGACTTGTGTTCTTATGCAGAGGTAGTTGCACCAGTGAAAAAACCTACAACGTTGATTTTAGAATCGGAAGTAAGGAAGGCAGATTGAATTCCCCTTTCTTTTATGGCGAAAGTTAAGAAGATTGGTGTCATCCCAAGATTGTTCTCCTTGATTCGGGAAAGGAGCTTTGCAATTAATTTTGTTGCACTGGCGAGTGGAGATTTAGTAGTGATCTCGTTGTTCTCAGAAGACGCTCTTAATGGATTTTTAGAAGGAGATTGGTTGTCTCTTAGTGATCTTTTATCTGAGGTTAAACCGTATTCGATTGACTTTATACCAACGGAACAATTGTGTATTGTTGATCTCTTCGGTATTCCTCCGGCCATAATTACAGAAAGCTTGATCACCGAAGTTGCAGGGTTGATAGGTAATTTGATGTCTATTGATTATAATTTCTCTAGGCCAGACCGTTTAGATGTAGTATCGTGTTTGATGAGTGTCCCATGTAATTCGCTTGACTCCATTATCAATTTATATATCAACAATGTTAATGTGGAAGTTACTACAAGAATTCGGCAACTAACGGCTTTTAGTAATTGTGATGATCTAAATTCTCTTTCTTTAAGCTCATCCTCTGCATGGGAAGGAGATAGGCTGTTTGTGAAGTCATCCGAAAGCAAGGTTATTAAATCATCATCAAAGCTGAAGATTTCTGAGTATGTGAGCAGAGATGTTAACGTGTCTCCTGTTCAAGTCACTACAAACTTTTATAGCACTATACCAGATGACTTAAACAATTCTGCTCATCCCTCTACTTCCATTGTTGCTGCTGTCCTTCATGCTGAGAATTCTTCTGCAGTCCCGGAAACCCTTCAGTCTTCCTCATTCTCCTCCAAACCAGACATAAGAAATATGAACTGCCTATTTTTGCAATCTCATCAACAAAAACCAAGTGAAGCTTTACTCACCTGGGCAGATGGACTAAAGCTCGGCCTTTTGAACGAGAACTCCAAGTCTCTAGTAGTGGGGGCTATCGAGGCTCAATTGGATTCTTAGATTCTTGTGTAATCAAGGTTTTTACTCCATTCTCTATGTCGTTGTCCTTTGTTAGTTGGAATTGTCGATGTGGATTAGCCAATAAATTAAAGCACCGATTCATTAATTCGTTTATTAAAAAACATTCTCTTGATTTTGTGGTACTTATTGATACAAAGATTGTTTCGGTCTCAGAGGTTTTTTTGCGTAAGTTATGGGGTCATAATGATATTGATTCATATTGTGTTAGCTCCGTTGGCATGTCAGGAGGTTTAGTGATTACATGGAATAAAGTGTTATTAAATGGATCACTCATTGCATCATCATCTAGATGGATAATCATTCGGTTTAAACTCATCTCGGTTGATTTAGACTTTTTTGTGGTTTCAATATATGGTCCAATTGAGTGGATTGAAAGGAAGTCAATGTGGGATGAATTTTTGGTAATTATTCCGCAACTTGAGAATGTGATTGTTTGTGGAGATCTTAATGAAGTTCTATATGGCTATAAACGATCGAGTGGGATAACCTCTCCCTCTTTAATACATTTTCAAGAATTTGTAAATAATTGCGATCTCCTTGATATCCCTCTCGAAGGTAGAGACTATACATGGCATAATTCAAGATCGTATTCACGAATTGATAGACTGTTGGTTTCGTGTACCATTTTGGATAATTGGCCAAATTTATCCATGAAAACATTGGATTCATCTTTATCGGACCACTTTCCAATCCTATTTAGTAGCCAATCTCGGCTCCAATCGAGAAAGAAACCATTTCGGTCACTAAATTGTTGGTGGGATAGTGAGGAATTCCTACCTTTCTTGCAATCCAAATGGTCAACCATATGTCGGAATCATTTGGGACGTAGCTTTCAATAGTAGACTGCAGATTTTGAGCAAGACAATCAAGCCTTAGCACGAGGAGAAATTCGGGAATATGCAACATAAAATTTTAGAATTGGAGAGAAGGGTTTTATCCCTCATGGAAAGCTCTGTCCCGAGACCCCTGAGCAATTTGGTTTTGGCAAATTTGGTTTCGGCTAAGGTGGAACTGATGAGAAACAGAATCATCTTTGAGAATATCTGCCATCAATAGTCTCGGGTTAGGTGGTCTCTTCTTGGTGATAATAACACGATTTTTTTTCACAGGATTGCATCAACTAGATTTTGGAATAATCGTATTTCATGCCTTGAATTAAATGGGACTCTAACTTATGATATGTCGCTGATTTCGAAGGTCATCACTGAGTTCTATTCAAAGCTATTTGCAACCCCTCAATTGATCCCTTTCTCTCTTCGGAAGCTAAGATTTAATCGGGTTTCAAAAATCGATAATCGCTTAGTGACGCAACATTTTACGGAAGAGGAAATTTGGAGTGCGGTTTGTTCTTGCCACGAGAATAAATCACCGGGTCCGGATGGTTTCAACCATTTTTTCTACAATCGCATGGAATTATTTGAAGCCTGATTTCTTGAAGTTATTCGAGGAATTCTATGTTTCAGCTTCTCTTCCTCCGCCGAGCAAATGTTCTTACACAGTGCTTATTCCAAAAATTTCGGGATCATGCGCCATCTAAAATTTTAGACCTATTGCTTTAATCTATCGAGTATATAAAGTAGTTGCCAAGCTACTCCCGGCCTGTCTCAAGCCGATTTTATCCTCTCTAATTTCTGGGAACCAATTTGCCTTTGTTCGGGGTCGTAACATTCACGAATGCACCTTCGTTGCTTTCGAGGTTATTAATTCGGTCCATCTTAGCCGCAGGGGCTGTTTCATCTTCGAGTTGGATTTCCATAAGACGTTTGACATGATCTCTTGGAAATATATTGATGCGGTCTTAGTCAAAATGGGTTTTATCATAAATGGATTTCATGACTTCGAGGATGTCGCTTCAACTCCACTACTTCTATTTTATTAAATGGTAGTCCGAGCTCACCAATCCATATTCATAGGGGAGTGAAACAAGGTGATCCCCTCTCACCTTTCATTTTTTGTACTTGCGATGGAAGGACTCAAGCAACTTTTTGACACTAGCATTCGTGAAGGATTAATTCTGGGCTTTAAATTAGAAGATGGATCCCCTAATGTATCGTTGCTTCAATTTGTGGATGACACATTTGTTTTTTACCGACGAATGTTAATCTCATTAAACTATTCATTCGGACTCTTCGATGCTTTGAGATGATCTCGGGTCTAAAGATAAATTTTCACAAGAGTTCGATCATTGGAGTAAATACCAATGATGCCACCGCGAGTCTTTGTGCATTGGAAATGGGATGCAAAACAGAGAGGCTGCCCTTTTATCATCTGGGAAGTCCTCTTCATTATAAAAGATTAAATGTTGGTAATTGGGATATGTTGGTGAGGAAATTTCAGTTACGATTAGCCTCGTGGAAAGGGAAATGTCTCTCTTATACGGGAAGGGAAGTCTTAATTAAATCACTGCTCTCGTCAATCCCGATCTACATGCTTTCTCTATATAAGCTTCCGATAACGGTGGAGAATAAATTGGTAACTATTATACGTAATTTTCTGTGAAAGGGAGACTCGAGTAATAGAGGTCTTAACAAAGTTAGTTGGAATACTATTAATCTTCCTAAACACTTAGGCGGTTTATCAATTCGGGATTTCAAATTAATGAATTGTAGCCTACTTCTAAAATGGATTTGGCACCTTCGGTTTAGAGATAATACGTCAATTTGGTCATATTTTTGTGCAAGTAGACATGGCATTACCTCGTAGTGGGACTTATTAAATTTTGACGTATCAAAACTTTCATCAATTTGGAGAGACATAATAGGGAGGTGCTGCCGTCAACAACGTTTCTGGGATTTTTTCTTGAAAAACACTACTGTTCGGATTAGTAACGGCTGCTCTGGTATTTTTTAGAGAGATAATTGGACATCGAGGGGTACTCTTAAGGATATTTTTGCGAATTTATGGCAGCTCTATGGGCTTCGGGAGAGGTCAGTTCAGCAGGTCTGCTGTCTATTGTTCGACAATTCTGTCCAGGGCAGACCTCTTTGGTCTAGACGCCTACGACTTACAGAAATTGAAAGTTGTGTGACGCTTAAAGATTTAATTGCTGAATCAGTCCCATCCATTTTCTCATCATCTACCTCGAAGCATAATAATCTCTCTTTCCCAGTAAGTGACGACTTGTTTCTTTGGAAGATTGGCTCGCAAAAAATGTTTACAGCAGCGTCCTTTTGCAAAGGATTTTATGAGGAAGCTTCTTGGCCAACTCCTAGCATCTCGTTCAACTTGATTTGGAAAACATGCGTGATGCAGCGAATTCGATATTTTGGATGGCTTGTACTACACAGACGAATAACAACCAAGGAATTTCTTATGTCGAGGGGGTGCACAACTATCTCGGATGCATCTTGTCCCAAATGCTTCGCCTCGGAATTGATGGATCATGCACTACTTTTCTGCAAAGACAGTTGGTTTATTTGGTGTTCGGCATTTCACTGGCTCGGTATTTTGTTTCCAATTCCGGGCAGCCCTCACGAGTTCCTCCTATTGTGGAGATCCTTCTTCCCTCCCGGTGATAAGAGAGATTTTGCAATGGCCTTATGGTTTTCGATTACTTGGAGCATCTGGAAAAGAAGGAATAAACTCATCTTTGATGGAGCAATTGACTGAGAAGACTTACTTCTTTCGAACATCAACAAGTGTTGGTTCTTCTTCAAGATTAGAAACAAAAATTTCACTATTGCAGTTTCAAATATCTTAGTTGATTCAAGTTTTCTTTTCTCATAGGCTGTTTTTATTTCTTGTATGAACCTTGTATTTTTTGGGCAAGTCACATTGTGATTTGCTCTTTTTAATGAAAAGAGGGAGTGTTTTGTAGACAAACGAACGCATCGACCTAGTTGGGTCGTTTGCCCCGAAATTTTCACCAATTCCAATCTTTTTCCGATGGAGGATCACATTGTTCCTACGGAGGTTTTTTTTTTAAAAAAATTTTTGACATATAAGTAGACCTATTAACGAGCATAGATTATCTGTCGGGCCTATCTTAGCCTTTCTTGTATCAAACTTGGACACTTATATTTTTTTTATAAAGCCTACCTCATTCCGATAATTAAAAGTTTGAAGTATTTTGGGTCTAACACGATAATAATTCGTTGGAAGTTTTGGTTACTACTCTACTTCCAGCTTACATAATAGTTTTTTAGTGAAAAGATTTCTATGTGTGCGGTGTAAAATGATAAAAGCCTTGGAGTAGCTAAAATGCTAAATATGAAGTTATAAACACAATTGATAAATTTCAATATTTTGAGGGCCAATTTTGGAATACGATACAAACTTAATGCCCAAATGAAACTAATATTTTCGAACCTCATTCCATTATTGATTCTAATTTCATTTCATTTTGAACGCGGGGGCATTTGTGTTTGGCGGGGAAGAGACGAGATCATCGGAAATGGAGCAAGAGGCACCCGATCTTGTATGCGAGCTTGACAATGTTCAAGGCATGGTCGATGCTCTTTCTTCTGTTCGATGGAAACGTCAACAGGTTCAAGGTTTTGCTTCTTAGGTTTTTAGCTATGGAGATTTCCGTCTATATGTTTTTCTGACATTTTTGAATTCAGGATGCGGTGGTGGAGTTATCGGAGCACGGTGTCGTTTTCATAGTTGAAGAGACCGGTTGTCTCCAAGCTAAAGTTTATCTTCAGAAAGAGGTTACCTCACTGAGCTTTTACTTCCCTTTTTAAAGTCTCGCAGTATAATCGTTTGGTTTTAGTTTATGAATCCTTTTCTGATTCAGTTGTAATTTCTGTTTCATTTTGATTCTTACTAGAGAGACACTGAATTAGGTATTTTACTCGACTGTTCAATTAATCTTGAAAAATTATTGTGTATTTTGCAGCTTTTTGTTCGATATGAATATAATACTCAAGGGCGGCCTAGGTTTGGAGTTAGTTTGGGCCTTTTTGTTGATTGCTTGAACACGTTTTCTGTTTCTGGACGTTCAACTGCAGTCGAATTTCGATATCCTGGACCAGATATGCAGCTTCTACTTAGGTAATGTCGTATAATTAATCCTATCATCAGAATGTAGCTTGTTGAAGACATAATCCTTTTGATCTAGCCTGTTGTTTGAGTGATTTAAAAATGTAATTTGAATAGCCCTTTGTATATGAGAACAGTAACCAAAAAACTTGCATTTTGTTTGGCATATACGAGCATGATGGAAGTGGTTCCTGATGCCTATTTTTACTACAATTACATTTTAGTTTCTTTCGTTGAACTTTTGATTTTTCTTCTGTTGTTATAATTTGCATGGAATACTCAACGTTGGTTATCAGCATGTAATCAGCTTATGTTGTGAATTTGTAGTCCTTTCTAGTGCAAGAGATTGTCATTTTAATTTTAGCCTGGAGATACAATGTTTCATACAAATTTATTTGTTTTAAGAGTGTAATTATCGTACTAAAGCTATTTGTTTGTATCAATGTTTAGATCTGTTGATTCTCTAGATGCCTGTATTTATGCCGAAATCAGGACAAGAATTCCAGAAACAATTTCATGGGACTACAACTTTGAACCTGCAGGAAGTGTTCCACTAAGTTTTACTGTGAAGGTATTCCTTAACTTACAGTTATGTACAAGAAGAACGCATCCCAGTCCTTTTTTTTGTCCTCAATTACAACACAACAGATATCTTGCTTGGAAAATGGAGTTTTTGATGTGTTTGTTTTTTAACAGTTTGCTTTCGTGACATGCTTAATTCAAAACTTTTTGTTTCTTACAAAGATGTTTATTGAACATTGAATGTTATTTTTGTATCAAATATGCATTTTTTTTTTGCTTTAACTAGTTCTCTGATATAATGATGTCCATAATCCAGTCTGCAGCACTTAAGGAAGCTGTTGATGATCTTGAATGGCCAGGATCGAGTATCCAGATTACGCTTCAACCAGATCCCCCGTCTGTAATTTTCAGAGGTGAAGGCCATGGAGATTTGCAGGTATTTTTTATTATGCCTTAGCAACTACATTTTTTGCAAATGTTACTTATTTTACAAACCTGGCTAAACCTGTAATTTTGCAGATAGACTTCATGTATTATGCTAATACTGATCTTCTGATTGCGTTTCACTGTGATCGCCAAGTCTCTTACAGGCAGGTTATCTTGTTTATTTATTTTCATCGATTCATTACATTGCACTCTCACCATTTCATAACCAATAAAATACTGACAGATACAAATACAAGTTTCTTCGAGCAACTACATCTAATATACCTAGCAGTGTTATTAAAGACAACAGAGGAAGTAAGTTGACCATTGGTAGAGGTGGAATGTTGAAAGTGCAACATCTAGTTTCAGTTGCGCGATCGAATCTGCATGTTGATTCTGTCGGCTATCAGCCACCTAGTCGCATAGCTTTTATCGAATTTTTTGTGAGACCTGAAGAAGATGAAGCCACAAATGATTAAAGATTTCTTTCAAGATTTTTTCTTCTTTATGATTTCAGGAAGTATAGGTTTGCCTTCATGTCTTCTAATTGACTGGATTGCTATGTTATACTTTTTCTGCTTGACGAGCGTCGAAACCGTCAAAAATAAAATTTATAAAACCCTTTGACTCTAAACAAATAAATTTGCAGTAGCGGCAAGCGGGATCGTCTCCACAGGGACTATGTAATCAATTTAACTTGATGACAACTAAGAAAAT
>CATIWQ010474502.1:0-14831 GCA_949673415.1 Euphorbia schlechtendalii | reverse complement strand
AGTAGAACATGTCATTAATCTACATGTCAAATGAAAACGTTCTTTTAATTAAGTAAAAGCAGGAACTCAGCATGAGTTGACTGAGGTAATTTCCAATCTATGTAATACTCAGTATACAGTCAGCTTTTGTTACTCTAAGTCATCACTTAATTAAGCATCTAACAATACTAAGTTATTCTCCCTTGAATAAACTCTAGTTAGCCTTATTACTTAAGAGTTTACTTAGTATTCAATTAATTTCACTATCTTGGTCAGTTTGCTATTTCGAAAACTACTCAGTACTGTGAAGTACTATTAACTTGGGTTCAATAGGAAGGCGGTGTAAGAATTCCCTTGTGCTGAGTGACTTTCCTTAGTCAACTTGAGCTCCCCCATACTGAGTGATTCTTTCTACAAGCGGCTCGGCTCCCCCATACTTAGAGGATATCTTCAAGAGGATGGTCTCTTATATGTTTTCATGTATCACTTGGTTAGATGCACAGCAGAAAACATACACAGTATAAGAAGTTAAGAAGTTCTTAACTTGAGGTATGAACTTCTATTATTTATTAATTTCAAAAAGATGACTTAGTCAATACATAAAGCATGTCCTGAATTAAGATTACAATATGATCCTATTACAAGTTCTACAGTCCTAGGAACATGGCCTATTCTATCTTTTATGTGCTGAGTGGGAAGATCCTGCAGTTTTGTTCTTGTTAGATGGATGCATAGGATGAGAATGCCTCGGAAGAGATCCCTTGTTAAGATTTGCCATTTTGAGATCATCTTCAACTACCTTCTCCCCTTTTGCTATCTGACCTTGAACAATTTGAACAAGATAGATATTGAAGGCATTGAGTGTAGCTTGGAAGCTCTCTTGCTGGCCAATGATTGCTGGGGAAATCTCTTACTCTAATTGCTCCTTACCTTTAGTTGAGAGGAAGTCTTGGTCATTCAGCTCATTGAGAAGAAGATAATGGCAGCGAGTGAGATGAGCTATCTGGTCGAAGCCTTGATTGGAAAATTGTTGAAAACACTGAAGAAGACCATGGAAGTTAGTTGCAGTCAGTGCAATCTTCAGCTGAGCCTCAATGTCAAGTAGCTTTGGACCAAAGGATTCGATACTCTTGGAAGTGTATTCGATATCTTTGCTGTCTAGCTCTCCCACTCTATGTAGCATGTCCACCTTCTTCGTTAGACCTTCCATCGCAGACTTAACAATGTTTAACTTTGTGTGGAGAGTCATTCCAGTCTCAGGGCAGAGGGGTTCAGTTAGAGGCGCACTAGGCATAGGTATGTCAGGAAAGATTTTTTCCATCGTAGATACTAGAAACTTCTATGAAGAAGAAACTTTCTCCGTGATGTGATCACTGACCTCCCACTGAATAGTATCCATCATTTTATGGAGGGGATCAAGACCAATGATAGGGGCCTTGTCTTGCTTCTTTGAAATATCCTTGAGGAGCTTGAGGACTTCATCCTACTTATTGTCATGAACTAGCAAGAACTTTGACTCGGATTCTACCAACTTTGCGATGCTGTGGCTCACATCCTTGGTAGATTCTACCTCCTTTGAGACTTCCTCGATCTTGTGATCGGTTAGCCTCTTTATTTTAGCCTACTCCTAACTGAGCTCATGGATCTGTGTCACTTGAGTAGCCATATTAGTACTCAAGAGACTCAGCTGCTCAGTAGCAGCGTCTACACTACCCTTTATCTTTCCTACGACAGCATTCTTCGCTAGCATAGTAGATATGGGGATAGATGTAGTGGCTACCCTAAGCTGGGCTGCAGAGTCCATTAACCCATTCAGGATTAGGCCATCTTATCTACTAGGCTTTTAGCACTATCTTTTGCCAAATAATTTTGAATAACCAATAAGCATCCTTGGATCCTCTCAAACTCCTCAAAGTATAGAGAGTCTCTTGGTACACTTATGTGCTGTTCAAATTCAGGCAAATTCGCCTTAGGCCTAGATGATAAGTCCTTCAATTCCTGAGCAAGTAGCATTTTGCCTACTACTCCATATAACTCAGCATTAGTTCTGAGCGTAGGAAATTACTTTCTAGCTAACTCACAGATCTGTGCCAAGAAAAATGCATCAGCCATTGCTGACTTGCTGCTGGGTTCAAATGCATCACGAGTTGTAAAATTTACCTCAGCATTTTGATCACTTGCTGTTTCCTGCTAAGTGGAGTTCTCAGCATTAGGAACTTCCCTAATTATATGGGTTAAGGGGTTAAGGATGGGTTTGAAGAAGAGGTAGGTTTAGAGGCATGTACATTTTTGAATTTGGGTTTGAGTGGAATAAAATCTATAATGGCTCTACAAGAAACAGTTGGTTGTTGAGAATGTATAAGAGAAGGGATAGGAGAATAATGTACTGGAGAAGGAAAAGAATCTTGGCTGTTAGAAGGTGAAGAAATTGGAATTGGGGAATTTACATTGTTAGAAGAAGAGGGAGAGGTGGTTTTCTGTGTTTTAGGATCTACAGGAGTAGAACCTAAGTGAGTAGAAGGATTTACATTAGAAGGTTGTGAAGAATTTACAAGAGAAGGAGAGGGGGTAGGATTATTAGGAACCTCTAGGTTGGCTGTTTAATCCAAGGATGGATCAGCCCGAGGTTGCTCATGCTGAGGTGCAGATTCCTTAACATGAGTGAACTAGGGAATGGGGATGCTGTCATCTTGAGGATCGAACTCCTAAGAGATCTGGATAATGGGTTCTCCAGCATCCTCCTCACTACTTACCACCTGCATATTTTTCTGCAAAGGCCTTGTGGTAGTAGAACACTTTCGTTGAGTACCCTTTAACTTGGTAAATACTCCTTGAATGGTCTCAGAAGCGTTGGATACATCCTTGTCCTCTACCTTGTATTTCTTGGCATCACCTTACTCCTCAGTTTCTTCTAAGACATCCATTTTATGCTTCTTTTGGCACAAGGACTTGGCCTCAACCTCTATTTCTTTCTCCTCGACTTACTACTCAGCTCACAGCTTAGCCTCCGCTTCCCTTTGAGTGCGAGTTTTGGCTTACATCCTCCTTTGCTGGTGCTGAACAGGGGTTTCATTGGACTTGGCTGGACTCTTCCCCTTGGCCTTAGAGGAAGAAGCCTTTTGAGCTGGGGAGTCAGAGTTAGGGATCTTCTCTAGTATGCTGGAGATGGGAACTTCATAAGAATTGGTGTCCTCCTCATAATCCACCATGAATTGATCCTCGTCCTCCTTGCTTATGTCCACAAGCAATACTGTCGGTACGCACTTTAGCTTACGCTTATGTTGTGCCTTTGAGTACCTAGCATGGACCTGATTGTAAGCCAGTCTGCTGAAGTGGGACATTTCAAGTGTCCTTTTCACTAGCAGAACTGAGTTACCGGACTCCCTTAGAAACTCAACCAGATCGACTTTCACTACCCTCATTATCTCGGTTATGAGGTATCTATAATGATAGACAGTAGTAACTTTGGTCAAGTGATGAAGAATCATCACAGGCTAGTTAAGTTTCTTACCCTCTACCATATGGTAGACCACACAGTGCTCGAAATAAGTACAGCTAGTCAATGAGCTAGTCTTGGGTAGTAGCTTCTTCACCACCAGCTCATGACACATACACGTTGGCCATGACATCCCGCTGGTAGTAATCTCCCTTGAAACATAGTTTCCTGGGAGTTCCCAATCTTCAGGGATGATGACATTGTCTTTGTCACCAAATTTGCGAAGCTAAGTGCCTAAATGAGGCATGTTGAGAATGCTCAGAACTAGCCTGGAGAAGATGAGGATAAATGCCCCCAAAATACATCAGCAAGACATCATTACAGTTTTTTATGATGTACAGATGAGTGTAGAAAGCCCTAATGAGTCCTAAGATAGATGGACCCTCCATCTTCAGAAATGAACTCAGGTGCTGTTGCTTGAGGACTCTATGCATGGTATTGTTTAACAGCAGCCCTTCATGGTTAACTTCATAAACTGGACCAAAGTCCAAGTTATTCTCCCATTCAAGTTTCTCAAGGCGGGTTCCTTCGTCGAATGTTATCTTCTCCATTTTACCTTGAGTATTCACAATAATCTTTAACTGAGTGGTTACCTTGATTCTGAGGGTGGTCTTAGTTCTCGCCATTTCAGAAATTTGAGAAGAATTAAAAGTAGAAGAAATTAGGGTTTGAGTGCTCTGAAGATTCAAATTCGCAGAAAGTAAGCAACACATTTCTTCAACTGTTCAGCTTTTATAGACAATCTTAGCTCTCCTGATACGTGTCACAATCTCAGCGTCTGATTGAAAAATGAATGTTGTGATGGATATCTAATGAACCACCTCAGTAAAACGGTGAGTTTAGAAGAAAACGATTCCACTTCAAGCATCTGCATTTTGAAAAAAGTCAAAATTTGAAATTTAACCGCGAACAGTAACTCACGCCATTTCTTTAAAAAAACTTGACGGTGTTATCCACGTGTCATCTCATGCTTGATCTCTAACACTTAGCCAAATTTTTGAAATTTTCAGACTCCTTCTTCAATGTGGATTAACCATACCAATCAATTACCTCAGTACATAGAATTGTTCCTTTGGCAATGGCTTGGTGAAGATATCAGCATGCTGTTCCTCTAATGGAACATATTCCAGCTTGACATCTCCTCATAGCACATGATCTCTAATGAAGTGATGCCTGATATTGACATGCTTCATTCTTCCATGCTAAACTGGATTCTTAGATAAATAAATTACACTCTTGTTATCACACATAAGTTCGAGACAATTAGACTAGATGCCATAATCTTCATGTTGTTGCTTTATCCAAAGCAATTATGCTACGCAACTTCCTGATACCATGTACTCAGCTTCAGCTGTACTCAGTGTAATGGAAGTTTGCTACTTACTATACCAAGAGACAAGACACTCTCCAAGGAAATGAGTTCCTCCTATTAAACTCTTCTGTCGAGTTTATCTCTTCCATAATCAACATCTGTGAATCCCCTAGGAGTGAAATCTGAACTACTAGGATATCACAGACCTACATCAATTGAGCTTAGTAAGTACCTAAGAATTCTCATCATAGCTCTAAGATGAGGTTCTCTAGGATTAGCCTGATAACGAGCATAGCAGCACATAGCATACTGTATGTTTGGCCTCTTAGCAGTGAGATAAAGAAGAGAACTGATAATTTCTCTATAGAATTTGCTATCTACTGGTTTACTAGCTTCATCTTTACTCAAGATAGTATCTGTTGCCATAGGAGTGGACATTGGCTTCGAATGTTCCATTTTAAAGTTCTTCAGGACTTCTCTTGCATACTTGGATTGACTTATGAAAATTCTATCCTCAGTTACTTGATTTGAAGACCAAGGAAGAAATTGAGCTCTCCCATCATAGACATCTAAAACTCGCTTTTCATCTACTTGCTGAATTCCTTACATAGCTTCTCATCAGTTACCCTAAATATAATATCATCAACATATATTTGGACTAGCAACACATCTTCTTTCCTTCGCCTGATAAACAGAGTTGTATCTACTTTCCCTCTTTCATAGCCTTTGCTATCAAGAAATTGGTCAGCCTCTCATACCAAGCTCTTAGAGCTTGTTTCAATCCATAAAGAGCTTTCTTCAGCTTGAAGACATGCTCAGGATTCTTCGCATCTTCAAAGCCTAGAGGCTGGCGAACATAGACTTCTTCTTGAATGAATCCATTCAGGAAAGCACTTTTGACATTTATTTGAAACAATTTGAAGTTCATATGGGATGTGAAAGCGCAAAGGATTTGAATGGCTTCGAGTCGGGCTATTAAAGCATAAGTTTCATCATAATCAATTCCTTTTTGTTGGTTGTTGCCTTGAGCAACAAGCCTGGCCTTATTCTGACAACAATGCCATCTTCATGAAGCTTATTCTTGAAAACCCATTTGGTGCTGATAATTGATTTCCCTTTAGGCTTAGGAACTAGATCCCAAACATCATTGTGCTTGAACTGATCCAATTCTTCTTGCATTACGATCATCCAATAATCATCTCCTTCTACATCTTCAAACTTCTTGTGTTCGATCAATGAAATGAAGGCTGGATGACTCATCATCCTACTGAGTTGACCTCACATCATCATTGGATTTTGAACATAATCAACTATGCTGTCTAGTAGGTGGTTGCGATGAACTCTAATCTCTATTGGAAGACTCGGATCAACTACTAGAGGATCGATAACTGGAGGTTGATCTTCGCCATCGTTGAAGTTGATAGAATGATCATCATCATCATCTTCGGCTTCCTCAGCTAGGAGATTCTGTGCTGAGTTGGGTAGTATAGCTTGTGGCATACTGAGTTGATTTGAAAACTGAGAGACTCCTTCATCTTCATCAGATGGACATCTTTCTGTAATGGTTTCATCGAAATCTACATGCATAGACTCCTCTAAAAGGTCGGTTCGCTTGATATATATTCTATATGCCCTACTGTTAGTTGAGTATCCTAGAAAGATACCTTCATCAGACTTAGGATCAAACTTTCTTAATTGCTCTTTGGTGTTAAGAATATAGCACTTACAACCAAAAGATCTGAGATGACCAATCTTAGGCTTGCGCCCTTGCCAAAGCTCATTGGGTGTCTTCTCAAGAATTGGGCTAATTAAAACCCGATTCAAGATATAAAAGGTTGTGTTAACAGCTTCTCCCCAAAAGTATTTTGGTAGATTGTTATCACTCAGCATGGATCGAACCAACTCACCTATAATCCTATTCTTCCTTTCTACAACCCCATTTTGTTGAGGTGTATAAGGAGAAGAGAAGTTGTGGTCAGTGCCATGCGCTGAATAGAATTCTTCGAAATGTAAATTCTCGAATTCATGTCCATGATCACTTCGAATTCTATAGATTTTATGTCCTATTTCATTCATTATCCGGTTACTGAGCATGATAAAAGATTCATAAGTCTCATCTTTGCTACTTAGCAAGACTACCCATGTGAATCTCATGAAGTCATCTACTACCACCAGAGTGAACCTCTTACCACCCAAGCTCATTGGCTGAACTGGGCTAAAAAGATTTAGGTGAAGTAACTCCAATGGTCGCTTAGTTACTACGTGATTTACTGATCTAAATGATTTCTTAACTTGCTTACCAAGCTGACAAGCAGAGTAGAGTTTATCCTTTTCAAAGCTGGTACTGGGTAACCCCACAACTAATTGCTTTTTGGCTAGTTTGGATAGAATGTTCATACTAATATGACCCAACCTTCTATACCAAAGCCACGAATTATCCTCCTTAGATACAAGATAAACGTTAGTGGAGCCAGGGGATAAATCAATCACATAAACATTATTGATCATGGGAGAAAAGAGTATAGTTGAGTTAGTCTTACAGTCAATTACTAAGCATCTTACTGAGTCCAATATAACCTTTCAGCCTTTGTCGCAGAGCTGGGCTACACTAAGCATATTGAACTTCAGACCTTCGACAAGAGAAGCCTCTTCGATTGAGGGAGAGACACCAATAGTGCCACAGCCTACAATCTTGCCTTTCTAGTTATCTCCAAAACTGACACTTCCATTTCTTTTGTGCTCCAATGAGATGAACTGACCTTCATCTCCTATCATATGCTTTGAGCATCTGCTATCCAAATACCACATTCGAGAGTCATCAGCGAATCTAATGCTCACCTACAAAACAATTACATTTTCTTAGGTACCCATGCTTTCGAGCTAGGTCCTCATTTGTTAGCAGTGCTTAAGTTTGTCCAATCGTTCTCGTCATAATAACCATTTTTATGCCTATAGATAGCTGTGGTATGTCCAGCTTTCCCACAAAAACCGCAAGCCATTTTTGGTTTGGGCTGGCTCACTTTCTTCTGTTTATAGGAATTCTTCCTCTTAGAATTGCAAGTTTGGTTACTCCGAGTTTGATCATTGGTTGGAGGAGGAACCTCTTTCTTCTTTAGAGCCATTATCTCAGCAGTCAACTCATCTAATTGCTTAGTGAGCTTGCTGATAAAACACTCTTGATACTCAGCTTTTTCTTGAAGAAAGCGGATATCAAGCGATAAGAAAGCATTAGTATCTTCCAGATCGTCACTTATCCTCACTATCTCTTTGTTGTTTTTCATTGATTTATTAGTCAACTTCATGACATCAAAGAGAGCTTGGGTGCATTCTTCTATAGGTAAAGGAATTTCAGAGTGTACCTCAACTTGAGGAGCTTTTCCTTTATCCCTCTCAACTTCAAAGTTGATAGTGGAATGATTTCTACCGGAGGTAGATGCAGAGCCTTGCCTCTATCTTTGATCGCCATCAAGAAGAGATTGGCCGAATCAGTAGCTTCTTCATCAGATGATGAAGTGGCAGCAAGTGCCTAATTTTTCTTGGAGAATCTCTTCTTGATCCGGTCATTCTTAGTCTTTGGACAGCTAGACTGGATGTGGCCTTTCTTTCCACACCCGAAGCACTTAATATCTTCACTATACTCCTTCTTCGATCCTTCCTCAACTCCACACCGGTGCTGACTTGACTTGATTTTACTGGGAAACTTCTTCTTGCTGTTGAACTTTCCATCCTTCTTAATGAAGCATTTGAAACACCTGGTCAGAAGGGCCATTTGCTCATCAAAGTCATAGCTAGTCGACTCATCTGATGAATCTGCTTTAAGGATAATGACTTTGTCCTCCTTGCCCCGATTCCTCTTAGAGTCATTTGAGTATTTCCTTGGAGACATCTCATGAGTTAGCAAATTCCTCTTAGAGTCATTTGAGTATTTTCTTGGAGACATCTCATGAGTTAGCAAGGTGCCTATCAGCTCATCATAGTTGTAGGTCTTAAGATCATGAGCCTCCTCGATAGCGCTCTTCTTGGAATCCCACTCTACTGTAAGAGTGTGGAGAATCTTCTTGACGAGCTCTTCCTTGCTGAACTCCTTTCAAAGCCTCTTTAATTCATTTACAATGTAAATGAACCTCGTATTCATTCCTTGAATACCCTCGCTAGCTCCCATCGTGAACATCTCATACTCTCTCAACATGAGATTAATCTTAGACTCTTTAACCTTGTCGGTCCCCTCATAGGTAATCTCCAGCTTCTTCCAGATTTCCTGTGCTATTTCACATCCTGAGACCTCATTAAACTCAGTAAGATCTAGCACACAATTTAATTAATTAATCGCTATGGCATTCTTTTTTAGAAGCCTCAGATCAGCATCATCATAATCTTCTGGATCTAGTAGGACTCGTACACCGTTCCTCATGATAGTGGGAACTCTGGGACCAATCTCAATTGCGAGCTAGGCCTGCATGCTTTGAGACTGGATGAAATTTTTCATTCTATTTTTCCAGAATGTGTAGTGATTGCCATCAAAGAGAGGTGGTCTAGTAACAGACATTCCCTCTTTAAGGAGAACTGTCTAACCAAAACCTGAACTGAAGTTATTAAATGCCATTTATGGATTGAACTCAAGATGATTAGTCTAGAATATAAGTATCTTCTCTGATACCACTTGTTGGTCCGTAAACATGCTAATAATGATAGCAGAGTGGGGGGGGGTGAATGCGTTATCTTGGTTAGTTTTAAACTTTTTCTAATTTGTTCGCCAAGTTCAGTTTTTATATGCATGCTGAGTGCAATATAAAAATGTATAAACTGCTCAGCTTCGCTGGCACAGTTTATCTTCAATTCTTAGCTGAGTAAAACTTACTCAGCACAAATTGGATAATAAGCGAATAAGTTAATGAGAGAGAGATGAATGAGCAGATCGCTGGTAAAGTAAATCGCTTAGAGTTAGAACAATTACAAATGAGATTTTATCCTAGTTTGGCCCCTAGCCTACCTCCAGTACCCGGATACCGTCTCCAAGCTTTAATCCACTAGTGATTCGTTCCTTCAATAGATGGAGAAGCCTTTACAACGAGTAGACGTGATTATAGAAAGTACCTTTCTTTCTAACTACCACTCAACTTAGTTAGGGTACCCTTCCCAAACTGACACTCAGATTTTGAATAAGAATGCAAACTGAATTCAACTTATAGAAACGTATAATCCTTATAATGATAATATAAGTTTCTCTCTATTACAAACTGATAAAGCTATTAATGTTTGCTTGATTTCTTGCTGGAGAATTTCTTTGGAAGTAGTAGAAAATTGTCCAGATTTTTTGCTCTTAAGAAATTCACGGTGATTCACCAAGTTTGAACATCTGCTTCATTCTTCTATCTATACTATGAAGCTCTGAGAAGTAGCCGTTACAAACTTTACGAGATCACTGATCTTCAATTTCTCATCTCTTTGATCTTTCGAATCTTCCCGTTAGAGATAGATTTCAGGACATTTAGAGATAGGAATTTGAACGTTGAGGCACGATAAAATGCAGTTGACAAATTCTCATTTGTCTTCAAGCAATCTGGATTTGAGAGAGGCACGCTATATTGCAATGAGGAGTCTTTCCATTGGATGACATTGCTAACGTTGGTAGAAACACACGGAGACACTTGAGACGCGACACATAACAGACTTTCCATTTACTAGGACTGTAGCTGGGAATCTCTGATAGCCATATTGATATCTTTGACGTTGTGAGGACCACATGAATCTTTCTCAATTTCAGTGCCTGAAAGATACTAAGAGAATATTCTGTTCCATCATATATATCGTTAGTAGCACATGTCATTAAGTCTCTACGTGTCAAATGAAAACGTGCTTTTAATTAAGTAAAAGCAGAAACTCAGCATTAGCTGAGTGAGGTAATTTCCAAACTATGTAATACTCAGTATATAGTAAGCTTTTCTCACTTTAAGTCACCACTTAATTAAGCATCTAATAATACTGAGTTATTCTCCCTTGAATAAACTCTAGTTAGCCTTATTAATTAAGAGTTTACTTAGTATTTAATTAATTTCACTATCTTGATCAGTTTGCTATTTCTAAAACTACTCAGTACTGTGAAGTACTATTAACTTAGGTTCAATAGGAAGGTCCCTTTCCAACCATCCAACATTATGGGAGGTTTAGCATAGGTTAGCCAAAGATGTAAGGGGCCTAGAGATTGGAGTTGCTATTAGAACCTTAAAACCTAGAAAAATATTGGAGTTGCTGCTGCTGAGTTGTCGATGTCGTTGTGTGCACTGCAACACTGACATCGATGTTGCTCAATGTCGACACTAACATTGTAATATCGATGTGGGAATTAGGCTTTTGGGTTTTATTTGGGCTCATTTTGGGCCTGGTTTGGTATAGGAAGGGATTTCTAAGCTTTAAAAGAATTAAAAAAGCTTCTTTCGAGGAGATTCAGGAACTTGTCAAAATCACAGACTAAAAGGGAAATAAATTTACAACTTCACCATCAAACTCACAAGTGAGATGAAACCCTATGCTCATAGGCTCCCCCTTGTGGGATCACTATTGTTTATGAAATCATTACGGTCACACGAAATGAGTACAATAGGGTTGAGAAGTCATACCTCACCAATGGCGATCGATCTTCCCAAGTAAAGTTCTCTTAGGTGAGGTGGACATGTTCTTTTCTTCGAGTGACATGACCATGATTTAAATGATCATCAATCGTTTCATTCTGCCTTTGGTGATAGTAGCTGATTCGAGTGAGAAGGTCATTTTGTTCTTTAGCCTGAATTAGCTACCTCGTGTGGTTGATCTCTGATTCATCATGGCCGGTCAGGACCTCTAAGAGAGGATGTTTGAGGCATTCTTTTAGCCTCATAGCTATCATGTAGATCGTTTCATCCTCTGAGCAAGCAGGTTATAGGAAAAGGTTTAAATTCATCACATTAATTGTAATAGGACATGTGGATCTTTCACAATATCGTGCAATAAAATGTTTAAACATTTTGTTAGAAATGCCTTTGTGATGTGCGTTTTAATTCTTTAATTGATATATCCAAGAAAAAATAAATTTGCCCCTTCAATTAAAGACTAAAACATGGGGGTCTTTACGACTCGAGGTGGAAATGGAAATTGAGTTTAAGATGTTCGGGGGGTCTTAGATGTTGCAATTGTAAAAAGCTATATGAAATAGGCTTAAAATCTACAAATATGTTAGTGGAAACAAAAGTGGGTCGGGTTGAAAAGCCCATGCTAACAACGATGCGGCATTATTGGTGTTGGCATGGCAACGTCGGTGTCAACACTAACATTGACGTTCTAGAAGAAATAAAAGGGATTTTTTTTCCTTTTCTCTCCTCATTTTCTATTTTCAGTTTTTTCTTCCCTCTCAACCCAAATATCACCATGTTCTTCCCAACTCCCCATTTTAATCAAATTCATAGTCATAAGGGCCAAGATTAAGGGTAAGAAACCTCGCACCATCGTGAATTCCTCCCTCCCAAAGCATTTAACGATCCTAAGGCTTCGAACATGCTTCATGTCCCAAGGGTATTATTTCGAGCAAACGAATGATTTTGTAGGCTTTTCTTTTCAATTCTCCAATCACCATGCTAACCCTAAGAGTGGGGGAACACATCTTCAACATCTAGGTAACCCAAAAATGCCACATTATTTCGATTTTGTTTGAATTTGATTTCATTATTTTTGATGAAAACTTGGATTGGAATCAATTTTGTGTGGAATTGGTCCATGAATAAGTAGTTTCCAGGGTCCCTTGGACATTTATAATGATGTAATGCATGGATTTAGGAGTTTTATTGATAATGTTTTGCCATATTGGTGAAAATATGTGATTTTCGGCATTTTGCAATGTTGGTGTCGATATTGTAGTTGTAGACCTAACCTCAACACTGATGTTAGGTACATCGATGTTGATGTAGGGTAATGCCAACACCGATGTTGGCAAGGCAAAATGCCTATTTTTGCTATTTTCTCTACTTTTGCCCGTGCCAACTGTAGTGGCTCTTTTTTACCATCATTTACATTTTAAAACTGATACATACTACTATGTATACTTGTGAGCATGTTCATTTTTCATGATTTTGCGGGATATGCATGTATGTAGAGATAGAAATACTTATAGTGTTTTGATGTTCAATTTTTACAATCTTGGTTGTGGTTTGGAATTTTGATTTTTGCAACCACATCTCTTTGTGAATACTTTTGAGATCGGTATTTTGAGAGAGTGGTGGGTACACATTCGGCGCGCCCCTAAGCTTGGACCATAATTATGGATACTGGTTTTGGTGGTATCGTCAGCGTGTTGCCCGATTAGATGCCCCCATCCATCCCATGCTACTTTGACCGCCATGGTGGAGCATTGGTTCAACATGACACATACTTTCCACCTTTCGTTGTTGTGCTGACCATTATGCCATCTGATGTAGTGGCCATGACTAGGTTGAGTTGGGCTAGCTCGATGATTTACTTTGATGTGTTCATGGATCGTCTCCCTACCATGATGCGGGTGGCTGATAAGTGTATAATTACACTTATTATCATGATAATTTTACACAATAAACACTATAGTTTAAGTCATTTTTATACTTCATATAAAAGATTTCACGTGGTATGTAATTGTTTTATATGCAAATGCAGGTACTAGGTAAATCTTGGAAGTAAAATGATTAAAGTAGGAAATCTATGCAAAAAGATGCGTGGAACTTAAGGAATTGGTAAAGGATCAAAAATTTCAAAGATCGGTAGAAATCCCAAAGAGGAATCATGTGAAAAAGGCATGTCACGATCATGACACACATATCACGGTCACGACTTGTTACATTCACAATAGAAAGTTGCCAACCAAGTATTCACGATCACGACATACATTCGCGGTCGCGACCTTAACGGTTTTTGGTAAACTCTTCTCTTCTTTCAATCGCTGAATAAGAACAATCAACCGCCATCAACTACCAAATGAAAAGACACCTTTTGGAAGTCAACTAATCATGAAAAGGTGCCTTTCCATTGTGGATAAGGATAAAGCTTTTCAACCAATCACAATGAAGCGGTGTAATTCTTCTCCAATGGACACGACTCTTCATTTGGATAGACGTAACCCTTCGTACTCTATAAATAGGGCTCCAAACTCACCAATTCATGGAAAGAGGGGATTATGAGTGATTATGTGTGTGTCATAGTGCATAGTGTATGCATAGATAGAGAGTAAAAATATCTACATTTCGTTACGTTCATAAGTGTTAGTGAGAAAATGTATAAGTGATTCGAACCTTATTTTGATCACTAGATTTCTCTACATATTCGAGCGTTTGTTGTATAAGTGTAATTGCAAATCACTTATCAATAAAAGTTTTCGTTCTTCAATATTCGTTTATTCAATATTCATAAAGAATAGCATCCTAGCAGAGGTTTTGTACGAGTCGAGATCAAATTTAAAGCAGACGCAAGAATTGTGGGAATTGATGACTCCCATTAAAAACTAGATACGGTTTGATCAACTTTAGGTTTCACTTGCATACCTTACAACTTTGCTTTGCTTTCTACTTATACTTTATATTTCGAAGTTTATGATATGTCTATGTGTCATAATGTGTATTTCTTGTTGAGTCTTTTATATTAATCAAGTTATATGCTTTTAAGTTAACTTTAAGAGTAGTTTCGGGGTTAACGAGATTGTGTATAATCACTAGATCTGTGATTATTACACTGTTTAGTGAGCTAACATTTTTGGAATGGTAACTTGCTAAATATGGCTATGTGAGAGCGACCCATACCAAGCATAGTAATATTATTATCCAGGTTTATATAATCATCTTAATTCATTTGCACTAGAGTTAGAAAAGTCATTTCATGTGTTTCTTTGTGGTGAATAATTGAATATCTGAGTGTCTAGAATCGAATCTGTTAAATTAATCTAGTGTACGTAATATCTTTGATGATTTTGCATGTTTTCTTTGCTATACTTGTTCGTAGGGAATATCTATATACTTTTTATCTTCTCTCATCTTTCATACATTTGTCTAACCA
>CATIWQ010474491.1:0-18074 GCA_949673415.1 Euphorbia schlechtendalii | reverse complement strand
CTTTCTGACTCCTTTCTTTTAAGGAACCTTGTTCCTTTGTTATGTGATCACATTGTTTTATTCATGACACAGCTAAAGTATAGGGCTCCCTTCAATCCAATTTATGTAGCTCTTAAAAGAAGTTAAAAAATTATTTTTTTTAAAAAAAAAGGGTATTTAGGACGGTTCTCTCAAAAGAACCGTCCCTATTGCCTCAACATTCTGGACGGTTCTCTTAAGAGAACCGTCCATATTGCTCTAAACCGGAGCAAAACATTTTTTAAATAGCATTCCGGACGGTTCCTTTAAAAGAACCGTCCGCAATGCTCCTTATTCCGGATGGTTTAAAACCGTCCGCATTAATGCTTATCAATCGCATCGCAGCTTGTGCGGACGGTTTAAAATCGTCCGGAAAAGAAAAAAAAACCGTCCCCAAAAGCCATTTCTGCACTAGTGATACAAGTCTTTCGTTTCATTCATTCCCATAATTAAAACAAACTTGGGACATTTATGATTATCAATCAATGGATACTCTACTCATATTATAGCAAAGGTATAAATGCAGTAGATTATTACCTTTATAATGTGACACTGCATGAACCAATGCCTTTAGAACTAGGGCATATCAACAATTCCAACACACACCACGTATCACTATGATGGTATGATATTGTCTGATTTGGACCTAAGCCTTCACGGATTTGCTCTTGGACTTGACTCCCAAAATGCCTCATACCAATGATGATTTTGTTCACATTTATAAACACATGCATCTCCTTTTTTCTTTACAATGTGAGATATTTGTTTGCTAAACAAAATCGACATATATTCCAGCCATGCCCTATTAGACTTGTTTGTCGTTTGGGCGTATATCAAGTTTTTTTTATTAAAATATCAATCCAAACTTGGCAAGACATTTTAAAATTTCGAGTTTGAACCGGGTTCCAACCTAGTTTACAAGTTCATTCTCAAGGCCAATTCACGACTCATAAATTATTTTTTAAAATTTTAGGTGAACTAAATAGAAAAAAAAGGATAAATTTTACATACATATGCTTGAATCTTACATATAACTATTACTCAAGTTTAAAAGTTGAAATAAAAACCCGAAACAATTATTTGTCAATGTTTTGCTGCATAATTTTATTGTTAAACATACACTCAGTCCATTACTAATTAACTCTATATTTGCCTATGCACTCTCTCCGCGGAGTTTGAGGTTTGAAATTAAGAATTTCCATAGAAATTTACCATCTAATTAACTCTAGACTCGTGAATTATAGATGTGTTATATTATTATGAAGTTAAAAAAATTATAGTTTGATAATTTAATTCAATTGATGAGATGTCGGAATTTTTGTTGTATCAATTGGAAGAAAATTATAAAGGATTATATGCCATCCATTATAATATCAACTTGACTCGTTAGACAGAACAAGTGCAGTTCAGTTATAAGAAAATAGTAAAAGAATTTTGAATGTTCCACTTTAAATTGAATTAGCCTATGATTGTACTGAGAAAAGTAGGTGGTTGAGAAAAAGAAGATGCTCAAAGCATGTGATTATTGGAGAATTTGCATAATTAATTATTAACTGGATGCAAGAAAATGTAGTGGAAACCAGTTAAAAAGAGAACAAGGGATTGATATATATGATGCAAAATTAAACAAAATTTAAGTTAGATTAGAGAAATGATGATAATATACCAACAAAGAAACTAACATACAAGAAGCACGTACTTTTGAACCAAAAAGCCTAATTACAAGGCAATGGGCAATTTTTAAACAAATAAATAAATTATTATATAGATTGAGTATATGATTGATTGAGCTGGAGCTTATGTGGTTGTTTTTGCCATAGCCAATAAGATGGTGACATTAAGATAAATAAACTTCAGAAATTTATATAAATGCAAATCCTGACAAATTTATGCAAATGAGTTGATAATAATGTGAAGTTTCTTTTTTGAGATTCTTTGCTGTTTTTTACGATTTTTCCATTCTTGCTGGTGGCCATATGATCATGTTTTATAATTTCACTTTACAGTTATATATATGTAAAGAGAGATTTTTTTTTTTGCTGATTTACTTCAAATATATCAAGTAGTACAAAATTTGATTTATTTTATATATTTGACAGCACAACTTTTTTGTTTGTTAATATTTTACAACTTTTATATATGCAATGTAACACTTTTTAAAACTTATAAAATGTGATTAGTGTTAGATGAGTGCCGACTGCTGAAATAGAAAACTCAAATAAGGAGTGGTCATAAAAATTCTCAATGAGAGCAGGGTATAAATTAAATCTACATCTAAAATAGAACATTTCAACGGTATGTTTTTAGAGAATTGTGGGTAGTACTACCTCAAAAGTATTTTAATTTCGGCAATTCATCATAGAAAACTCCAAATTCAACCATACTTCAGTTATAAATATTTGTAAGATGAATAACCAGACAAAAAAATGTCAAGAAAGTGAGTCCAAGAATACAATTCACTGTAAAGACTAGTATTACTTTGTCAAATAGATTATTATAATTGACTTAGCAATTTAACATATAAAATTGAATTCAGTAACTAATAATAAAACAATTTTGAAATCTTTAGGAGTCCTACACAAATATTCTACTTTGTTCAACTTTACCTTCAACCAATTATTCATATATAAATTCATGTATATGCAAAAAAAAAAAATCATTTGCGATCTATAATCAGGATAAAGCTATATATTGGCACTTGCGTGATATTTATTACTTGACAGTTCAATTCAAACTAAGCTAATAAAATCAGGTGTGAAATACAGTAGAACCTTGTTAAATTAATACTCGATAAATTAATAATCTCGTTAAAATAATAATTTTCTCCGGTTCCTAGTCGGGACCAACGTGGTAAATTAATAATTCGCTAAATTCATAAGATAATACGAAAATATAAATTCATATAGGTCCCATTTGACATATATATTAATAATTCATAATTTGTAAAAATATATTTCATATAATTCATAACTAATCTAAGAAGATTTTTGAAAATATGAATCTAATGTTACTTGTTTCTTTTTAAAATTAATATCCCCTTGAATCTTATTTCTAACCTTTCTTAGAGCACTGAGAAAATCCGGTGTAGAGTTCTCATATTGTAAAAAGGAAATGTTGTAAGGTGATTACTGCTTTCAAAGCATTTTTGCGCGAAACTTTCTAATTCCGCATTATCATTTTCCACTTCATCTTCTTTGTTATTTTCCATAACACTCTCAATTATTTGTTCATCCGTAGACAACTCCAAACTTGTGTCATTTTTATTCTTTTGAGATGAGAAGCCATTTTTTTCTTTTGTTTTGTAGAGTTATATGTAGTAATTATATAGTAACTTAGTTAATATTAGTACATGTAATTATATTAATAGTTGAGTGGATTTATACATTTTACTTGAGATATGTATGGAATACTAAAAGTTTATCAATGAAAATACATGAACTTAGTTAATATGCATGATTAATGCTTATTAATTAAATTCATGTATTTCATATATATTTACATTGTAGAGATATAAACTACATACTCTATAAATTAATAATTATTAATTTACGTGATTAATTAATACCTTGCTAAATTAATAAAATTTCATGATCCTAACATTATTAATTTATAGAGGTTTGACTGTAATAATATTTTAGCCTTATTATATTTTTAATGTGGCTAGATAATAGTTACTATATATTAAAAAATTTCAAAGTAAAAAAAGAATTTGTATCTAAGATTTAGATATACTAGTATAACGTTTATATTTTTGTTTAAATATGTATAGTCATCTCAAAAAAATTTAAGAACATTATATTGAGAATAAGGACTAGATAAGATTTTAGAGTGATCTCGCAAGCTCCGTCCAAGCTCGAAGTTATAAAGTATGGGACAGACAGAGCTTAGGTTGGTGTATCTTATAAAAAATTAGACAAAATTTGATATATATAATAAATAATGTCTACTTAGTACTTACAAAATGAATTAAGATTCTCTAAATTTGGGAATATGTAAAGTTGTAAATCTTATTCAATCTCAACTATCCATTGAATTATTATGATTCACATGTAATAATATTTTGGACTCTACAAATATACGGTTAAGATTCATAAAATTTACAACTTTATCAATTATGTGAAATATATAACAATATGTAATTCTAGCATTATATACATGACAATGCTAGAGATGTGAAACATACCCTTGAATATATGTGCTAAGTTGTAGCTTCATAAACAATATCAGGCTTATTAGTTCGTATAAACATTTACTCTTTTTTTTGTACCAATGATTTTCGAAAAAACTAAATTACTTTGACTTTACTTTATATAATTATAGCCTCAATTCAAATGTTGTCCCTTCCAACAAAATAAAGTATACATTTGTGACATGCCTATTTGCAAATTAGTTGGTTGATAATATTTAACAAAAAAGTAAATTAATATAATTCCAAGTATTGTTGGCAAAGATTTCGCCAATATATAGCTAGCTAGTGTTAGGGTTTAGATATTGTTCGACACAATTGATGCCGACAAATATTCTTGTAAAAGTCAAGATTTATAATATCATTACGGCTAAAAAGGGTATAATAACTTGTTAAATGGATTTCGTTATCTACATTATTATTCTTTTTAATAACATATATACTATGAGTACTTGCTTCAAAATTCGCCACTAACATAAAGAAATATGCTAAAACTCACCAATTTTCTTTTTATATTAATTTCCTCAACTTTTCTTTTGGACATTTGTTAAAATCATTTTTTAAATGAAAATATTTTATACCCATTGTCATGTTTAAACAAGTAGTTAAAGTGTGTAACTATCATTGTGTTATTTTTTAATCTCATCCATAACTCAAAAATTTTAATAATTAAATTTATTTTTGTGTTAGATATTATAAATAGCTAAATAAGAGCAAATGAAATAGCTAGAGTGTGTTTTGAGTGCTTTTAATGTTACTTACCGCATCTTCGAAAGGGTGTTTTACATGCTTTCCCAAAAACACCATCTCACATGGTCGTTTATCATTCTATGCAATTATATTTGATGAAGCAATAGAGATTTAGGTGTCTCCATTTCCGAAACATAAGGATAGCCTTAATTTCCTTAAACAAAAAGGATATCCTTATATTAAAATATGTAATTGGCATAGAGATCTTAGGATAGGGTCCATAAGCAGATAAAACATGGTGACCCAACATATATGCTAGCACCAATAAAATTAGAGGATGCAGGTCATCATCTACATTTATTAAGTTGATTTTGTATAAAATTAAATATAAAAGGTTAGAACTTTAATTATGTACCAAAATTGGAGAAATTATATAATTGTCTGCGGTGAAAAAATAAACTTTTTACATGTTAATAAATCTAAATTTTTAACATTCTAAGTTAAAAGATTCTATCTGTATAGGTTGAATGTCAATCTCTCTGAAATGGTCCCTAAACATTTATTATCTCCTAAACTTTCAAAAGTTTTAAATAATCCTTCAAATTTATAAAATTACATAAATTTGCTTTCTAATATCACGTATCATATTCTAGTTATTTTGACTTTTTAAAAAATTTTATTTCTTTTTCTAATAAAAAATAAACACATGACATTGAACGGAAAAACTAATACACTATATACATATTCAAGGAGTTATTCGAAATTTTTAGAATTGTAGGAAGCAAATAAAGTTTAGTCACGAATTCTTTCTATATGATATTTGCTGTGCAAGAAGGTGGATCCAAAATAAACCGAGAAATCCCACCTCATACATTTCACACTTTATTTTTATTCATTTCATCTGCTGATTAGCTATATACAGGCCCGGCCTTACAGTGAAAGCGAATTAGGCGGTCACCTAGAACCTCACAAAATTAAAGGTCTCTATATTGTTGTCCTTTATAGTTTAACATTATATTTTTCTTTTCTTTATCAAAAAAATATTACTATACATTATAAATTAACTAATTAGATATAATCATAACAATAATATTGTTTAACCTACAAAATTTGTTAAAAAAAATTGAGTTTATTTAACCTCAATTATATAGTTTTTATTCATTAATTGAAATTTCATTTGTAAAATTTATGCCTAAATATAGTAACAATAATAACTTCTTATTCACATTTTTATTTTCATATTCTAGTTTAGGGTCTCAAAATTCGTAAGACCGGCTCTGGTTATATATATATATATATATATATATATATATATATATATATATATATATATATATATATATATATATATATAATTAAGAAAAAAAAAGTGTTATTCACCTTTCGTGTCACATGTCTAGCAAGTACCCTACCATATCTCAATTTAATTCTACATCGTGATCGATACTCGTTCCTCAAGATAGGGAAAACATTGATTTATTTGGATGCTTTCATGTTATAGTTATTATTTATATAATGTTTAATAGATTATTAATTTTAATTTAAAAAAGTTTTTATATATCATTTAGTACATCAATTTATCCCCTTCATCATTAAGAAAATTAATTACTTCATTTGAATGTCAAGTTTCATTGTTTAATTGATTTAATTTTTCAAAGGTATATTTTTTTCTTTTTCATGTTGATACATGACAATCGGGAGGCAAATTGATATATTTTTACAAGTTGAAGGGAACAAATTAAAGCACTTTTACAAGTTTAAAGAACAATATACACCTTTTAAAATATGTGAGAATGGTAAGCAATTTGAGACAAAATCATAACTCAGATAACCTTTTACTAATTGTGTAGTCATAGCTTGTACCATGGATCATCATTTTTTTCTAATTGAAAATTTTTACATATAAAATTAATTTAAAACAATATGTTGTGATTTAATATATATTCAAAAAGAGTGGTACTTCTTTCTTTATTATAAAGGAGATTTGTGGATTTAACTATCATTATCATAAAAGAATTTGCATAAAATTACATTAGTACTCCTATCCTCTTGATTGCAAAACATTTTTTTTCTCAAATATGATCCAAATTTATTTTATTTTTTTCCATAAAATAAAAGTAATTAGGTAAAAATAATGCAGTAAAAAGGTAAAAAAACAATGTGCCACGTGTAAATATTTGTAAGGATGCCAAGTTACCATCTTAACAAGAAATCAATATAACTTATAAACAAAGACTACGTAATCCTGTACATATTAAATTAAATTGATACGCATTCAACCACAAGAAAGACAATGGAATGGCATAATGAGTGTCACATGCACCCTCTTTTAATGAGTATTTGGTTTAAGTGGACATTTAGTGATTAATTTTCTTTATTTAAAAAATATATTATTTTCTGTTGATTTTCAATGGTGTGAATATTTGGACCATCCTTTTTGTATTGAAATCAATTTATAATAATTACATCCTCCTAATGAGTAATGAGTGAGGGAGAAGAGGAGATATAATTTTTACTTGCTAATTTAATTATTCACTTTTTTATTTTTGTCTTTTGACTTCCTCAACCACTATGCCCACCTTCCTCTTTATTATTAATCAAACGCCTATTTAAATGGACCAAAATACACTTGTAACTTCACATTTGATTTCTCATTTCGTAGAAATTTTCACTTTACATTATAATATAATGGGTCAAGATTCACATTCCATAGTTTAATTGCTACTTTTGTATGAAGGAATGTAAATTCCCTAATTTAATGTTGACAGAATGAAATAACACATTGACAATATATATTGAGACTTGCGCCCATAGTTTGGGAGGAAATGATGTTTGGTAAACTATGCATTTCATATGCTTTGTTCTTTTCTATCATTTTCATTTGTTTCCTAATGTTTTCTTAACTTTTATAATGTTACTCGAAACAAAATTCACTTCATATATATTTAATACATATTTATATTTATGTATGAAATAATAGAAGTTTGTAGTTAATATAAACAGTAAAGGAAAAATATTAATTAGCAACATAAAACATGTTGTCAATAACAAGAGATAGATTAATGTATATTTTTATAAAAAAACTACAGATAAATATGACTAGTTAGATAATTTATTTATACAACAAAATAAATTGTTGATGAGTCAACTATATAAAATTATATGGCCTAAATGATTCATAAACTACAGCAGTGTCTCTCTAGCTTTACTTAAAACCAATGAAAAATTGATCATCTTCCTTCTATAAAATGACATTTTTTTGGTTTTTTCAAAAAAAAATTGTCATTTTAGTGTAAACGAAGATGAATCTAACATTTTCTTATAAATATGAAATAAATGGAGTAGCATTCATATATGTAGGAGGGAAGCATTAAATAGAACTAATGACGTAACAAATTCAAAAGAATGACACATGCAAGTTATCAATTCAATTCTAACGTAAAAAATACTAAATAAATAATTAAATAAAACACAATCATTTCAGAGTTCATGATGTTGCTAAAAAAATGTATTAAATATGAAAGTAATAATATGAGTTGAATTAAATAATTTCAACAAGAACTTAAGTGCAAGACGACTAAAGCTTCATTTGTTTCCTAATTTGGTGTCAACAAAATTGCATAATGTAACAATAGAGTAGTTGATATGTATCTTCATTTTGACAATATATATCTTTTTATTGATGCTATCCTAATTTCTTCAAATATATTGTCTCTCTTCTTTGTACTCTACTCAACTGGAGTTATTTGGATGTCAGCCCTCTTAACTTTACTTAGGGTTAGTTTAGTTATGCTTTCCCAAGCTATTTTTCTTAACAGTTCCATTTTCAAGCTTTTCCTATAAGTAGTAGAGTTGATTTTGGAAAAAACAAGTCAGACAGTTCCTAATTAAATAATACGAAGGATTAAAATGTGTTGTTCAAAACCAAAATATGTAATTATATAAAAAATTTATGAGAACAACTTATTAGAACATCAACTTGAAAAACAATACCAAACAAACCCTTAAATTATTTCATATAAGTAATTTTAGGTAAATCGATTAATCTTTTCTCTATTTAATATTTACCCGACAAGTGATTTTAAAATATGTTATAAAAATAGGTGATTAGTTAATGAAATACTATTTGAGCAACCCTTAGATAACAATCAATAGTTATCTGCGATAATAGAAGAAAAAACAAAAATATAAAAGAAAAAACAAAAATATAAGCTTTTTTTTTTAAGAAAAGTACAAGAAAGAAGATGGGGAAAGTGGACAAGTGACCGTGGGAGAATGGCAAAGCCAAAGCAAAGGATATTGCAGAGGCTACCTCTCTACATTTTTGCATGCCTAATTTATTACCCATAAAATATATATTTTTTTCAATATTTCCCTACTTTTTTCTTTAATTACTGATTTCTTAACAAACAGTTCCACTGAAATTTAGAAAATAGTTACCTCCTCAAGATTGTCAGTGTCAGAAATGTCAGCCTTTGCTTTATTGTATTCTAACTCCAAAACTGAAAAAATAAATAAAGCAAAACATCACTTTTTTTTTCATCTCCTATTTACTTCAACTTTTGCATCATGTATGTATAACTATACAGTACTATTTTCTAAGAAATAGGAAATTAAAAAAGCAATTGGGACCATTGAGTTAAGTTGCTGTAATTATAGAGATTAAAAGAAATTAAGAGGAATCCCAAGATTTGGTAAAAGATTTTCTTATCCGAAATATCACTTCATTTAATTTTCAAGAATTTTAATGGCCAGCCAAGTTCGTTAGGACATAGGATCGTTGAAAATTACGAGGAACATACTAATAAAACTGGAAATTTAAACTATTTGTAGAATATATTTTTATTTTTAATTTTGTGGAATGTTGGCAGAGGTTAATCAATAAATGACAGGCAGGCCTTCCTTTTTGACAAATATGATTGTATCACAAAACAGTTTGCATTGAACAAATTGCATAAAGTTTTAATTGACCAGGAGTCCAACAGTTCTCTAAAAATACAGAATTTGGTAAAATTGTAGCATGTATAATACTGTTTATTTTTAAGATTTTCTAGTTTTTGTAACTCTTTTAAAAGTTCCGTCAGTTCCGTTTAGGCCCCGCCTATGAGCTATTTTAAGGATCGTCGTTTGATTACGCCTACGTCAAAACCCAACCGATAAGTGTCTAAGTCCGTCTAGATTCGATTAATTCCCGATTAATCTTCAGCCGCCTGACTAGCTTTTAACGCTTATTAAAGCACATATTTTTGTTATTATTAATATTGTTAATATAATAATAATTATAAAAATTGTTATTGTAAAGGGTGAACTTAAAAAACATGCATTGTGATTTGATTGTTTTATAAAAATGTTATTATGGAAATTTTCATTCAAAATGGCGCTTGTGATTTCAAAAGTTATTAAAAACATGATTTCAATTTGAAATTACGCTAGAAAAGGTGTAATATTATCTATTTTGAACTGAAATTTTGAAACATAGCTAATAAAGATACAACACACTTCAGTTATAAATTTTAGAGTTATTTGAGAAGTACAAAAATTTTTTATAATTAAAATGTGATTTGTAACTTTTAAAAAACCATAATAATTGAATTATATCCAAAAATTACTTAAATTTTGATGAAGAATTCTTAAATAATATGATCAAGTTATAGAAATATTAAATTTATTGAAATACCTTCTGAATCTTTACTATTTTTAAATTAAAAATTATATTTTTCCTATATTTACAATTTTTTGAAACCACAACTTAGCATTTTTTTTGCAAAGAAGAATTTCACATGGATATTTTTACAAAACAGTCAAATCACAAGGCATATTTTTTAATTGGGTAAATGAATAGAAAAGTCATTGAAGAAAAAACGGAGAATATGGTTGAAGTTACGTTTTGAATGTTTTTCATGTCAGCTTTTCACAAATAATCAACCCACGTCTCCTATAAATTATTCTGAATACCTACTCATGCACCACCAAATTATCTAACTACTAAGGAGAACCAATAAGAACTAAAAACCGTTAATACAGCTTATAATCCTAAAAAATGAACACAGAATAGGAATTCCCAATGTCATCTTCAAGTAAAGCCTGCTATTGTGCACTTCAATCACAATTTATATACAACCTAAATCCTTAATCCAAGCTAGAAAAGGGCTCCACCTTCAAAATCAAAGTATGATATGGTAAAATGCCAACTTTTGATGCCACGAAATAGCCATAAAACCATACATAATCTCTCCACCATTTCTTTTGTTATAGTTAAAGTAGATTGTAATTTACTTTTCAATCTATCCGATTTGAATGACTAAATTTGATAATTACTTGCTCTTTTACATAGTATTAACTCTTTAAGGTGGTAGTGAAATTCGAACAAGTGCTACGATATAAATTAGAAAAATTCAAGAAAAGGATACTAACGCCGAATTTTATGTATGTATGTATGTGTGTACAAAATTTGAAATTTGTGAAAACTTCCTTTTGAATGGAATTTTTTTATATGCTTATTTTTTTCGTGCGTTTTCATCTTTTTAAGATTAAAGTATATCTTAATATTAGTGTAATTATATTTGATAAAAAAAATTATTGAAAATAACAGAAATTATGGAATATGAACAGCTAAAGCAGAGAGTATTAGGTGAGAAAGGGTGATGTATTTCACACCAGAAAGTCAGTATGTTATGACACACATTACTATATTAGAGACAGGCACAAAGAAAGTACTTTTTGATTGAATGTTAATATGATTTAATATTTGGATCTAATTATCATTAAAATGATAAACCCCAAAAAAATAATTGAAAAGGCACAAGCCGAGCTAATTTGTTTTGAACTTTGAGCTTAATAATTTTATTGCACAAGATTAATTTCTTGTTTAGTAAAATTAAAATACAATTTTAGCCCAAAAGGCTTCCTATAACAAAGAAAAATTGTCCCAAAACAATCCCAACTAAAAAAAAGGAAACAACTTTGAAGCTGTTTTAGACAAAATTTAAAAACCCAATTGTCAAGTTTCAGTGTTTATTGTCGGGTAGAAAAATTAAAAAAAAATTCTCATTTCTCTCTCTTCCACTGTTCATGTCCATGTGTTATTTTCCATTTTTTTACAGTAGAAGCAAATACTGAACTAGCATATAAGAACCCATCTGGTCATTTTCATCGAGGAAGAAAGAAAGAGCGCAAAGAAACAATTTTTAGTTTTACTTAGGAGTAAAAAGTGGAAACCCCAAGAAAGGGATTTAAAGGAAAAAGGGGATAGATAGACAGAGAGAGAAGAAAGAAGATAATAAACAACAAAGAAAGAAGGGAGAGAGAGAGAGAGAGAGAGAATTGGTGGGTTTTGTTTGTTGTTTCAATAAAACGGGGGGCTTATCAGGGCAAGAGCTTAGAAAGAGTGAATTTATGTGCTCAGATGTCACAAGAATCTCAAGAGGTAATAATAAACCCAACTGAGCAATGGAAATGGTCTGAAATGCAAGGCCTTGAGCTTCTTCCTACTTCTAATTCTTCTGATTCAGACCCTTCAGTTAACACCCAATTACCAAAACAATCCCCAAAGCAAGAGCAAGAAACTGTGGTTCAAACAAGAGAGAAAATGGGGGAAAAGAGAGCTTCCCCAAATGGTGGAGAAAAAGCTAAGGATGTTGTTCCTGCTGTTGGGTTTAGTGAGCTTTTTAGATTTGCTGATGGGTTGGATTATGTCCTAATGGCAATTGGTTCAATTGGTGCAATTGTACATGGCTCCTCTTTGCCTGTTTTTCTTCGTTTCTTTGCCGATCTTGTTAACTCTTTTGGCTCCAACGCTAATGACTTGGATAAGATGATGCAAGAAGTTTTAAAGGTAAAACAAACTCTCCTTTTCCCACTTTGAGTTCATTCCTCCAATCAAATCCATTTTGGGGTCTAAATTTGGGGATTTTTTTTTGAATTTGCAGTATGCATTCTACTTTCTCATTGTTGGAGCAGCAATATGGGCTTCTTCTTGGGCGGAAATATCATGTTGGATGTGGACTGGAGAGAGACAAACAACAAAGATGAGGATCAAATACTTAGAAGCTGCATTAAACCAGGATATTCAGTTCTTTGACACTGAGGTTAGAACCTCTGATGTTGTTTTCGCCATTAACACTGATGCTGTTATGGTCCAAGATGCCATCAGTGAAAAGGTAAAAAACTAAATTGACCAAAAACAGAGCTCTACCTTGTTACACTACTTGTTTAAAAATCTCATCTTTTTGCGCAGTTGGGCAATTTTCTTCACTATATGGCAACTTTTGTTTCTGGATTTGTTGTGGGTTTTACTGCTACGTGGCAATTAGCACTTGTCACTCTAGCTGTAGTTCCTCTAATTGTTGTAATTGCTGCCATCCACACAACCGCATTAGCTAAGCTTGCTGCTAAGAGCCAAGAAGCAATGTCACAAGCAGGAAACATAGTAGAACAGGTAATTAGGAAGATAGGATTAGTAAAAGTTAACGTTTTTTTCCTTTTTGCCATCTGGGTTTTGGCTAATTCGAAGCCTTATCGCAGACTGTAGTGCAAATTCGTGTTGTTCTTGCATACGTTGGGGAATCGAGATCGTTACAAGCTTACTCCTCAGCTTTAAGAGTGGCCCAAAAAATTGGTTATAAGAGTGGATTGGCTAAGGGATTGGGAATGGGTGCTACTTACTTTGTTGTGTTCTGTTCTTATGCTCTCCTTCTTTGGTATGGAGGCTATCTTGTTAGACACCATTACACTAATGGAGGATTAGCCATTTCCACCATGTTTGCTGTCATGATTGGAGGACTGTAAGCGATCCCTTCTCGATCACCACCCTTTACAATGTTATGTTTTTTTCTTGATTTCTATGGTATAAAGTTTTGGTTTTTTCTTGAATTTCCAGTGCAATAGGCCAATCTGCGCCTAGCTTGGGTGCATTTGCGAAAGCAAAAGCCGCAGCCGCTAAAATATACCGAATAATTGATCATAAGTCTTCTGTAGACCGGAACAGCGAAACAGGTCTAGAGTTAGACACAGTAACAGGCTTAGTAGAGCTTAAAAATGTTGACTTTTCATACCCATCAAGGCCAGAAGTTCCCATCTTGAACAATTTCAATCTCAATGTGCCGGCCGGAAAGACTATAGCTTTGGTTGGCAGCAGTGGGTCTGGTAAAAGTACTGTGGTTTCTCTCATTGAGAGATTCTATGATCCAAACCAAGGTAATTCAATTGGTTCAGCTGATCTAATTACATCCTTTAATACAAAACTGCTGTCTTTAGTAGCACATGGTTGTAAATTGATGGGGGTATTTTTGTTTTTGGTTCAGGGGAAGTACTGTTAGATGGGCATGACATAAAGACATTGAAATTGAGATGGTTGAGACAACAAATAGGGCTGGTTAGCCAAGAGCCAGCGCTGTTTGCAACTACCATTAAAGAAAACATATTGTTGGGTAGGCCTGAAGCTGATCAAATTGAGATTGAAGAAGCTGCCAGAGTTGCTAATGCCCATTCATTTATTGTCAAGCTACCTGATGGTTTTGATACTCAGGTATAGTTCGTTTTCTGTCAACTGATTTCATCTTTCAACTTGTTTTTTCTCATAATATTTATTCTAGTTGATGTTCATCACTTCAAAAGATATAGTAAAAACTATGAAAACTGAGAAATCTGCCTAAATAATGTTATCTTTTGTAAGTTAGGATACTGTCTGTTTGACAACTACGAGAGAGAGCAATTAAGTGGGGTAATGTTTAGTTAAAGTGACAAGAAAGAAAGATAGATCTTGACCTGTTGGTTAGATTTTTATCTAATGGCAAATAATTGCTTGTTGCTTGGTTTTGATTAAATTAATTTTTTATTTTGTTAATTTGGTCAACAAACATTAACTGAACTTCATTTCTATACTTGTTCATAGAAGTCAATGTGGGGTTGTTTTTTAGTCATACATCCATTTGAATTGAAAGTAACATGCTTTGGACATCAATCCATGTGCATAAGTTAGGTTCATTTTTGTACAAGTTTAAAACCATGAGATCTTATAATAATATTTTAAAAAATAACTCTATAAAGTCTTCAATTTTATGTGTTGGTCTAATCTTGGGGAAACTAAAATAGTTGGACTTCAGCAGAGGAATAAGAATCTTTGTGAAGTTGACCAAAGAAAAACAAATACTTAATTAGTTGAATCTGAACAATATGCATTCTGTTATACCAAGATCAAAATAAAGTCGACAACTTTACGTTTTTCTGATAAACTGAAATCAAAGAATACTCGAAAAATGGCAGGTAGGAGAGAGAGGATTGCAGTTATCAGGAGGGCAAAAGCAGAGAATAGCAATAGCAAGAGCAATGCTGAAAAACCCAGCGATTCTACTTCTCGACGAAGCAACAAGCGCGCTCGATTCCGAGTCCGAAAAGCTAGTCCAAGAGGCCCTTGACCGGTTCATGATCGGTCGCACAACTCTCGTCATCGCCCACCGACTCTCCACGATTCGCAAGGCCGATCTCGTAGCCGTCCTTCAGCAGGGCAGCGTGACCGAAATTGGGACCCACGATGAACTCCTCGCCAAAGGAGAGAATGGTCTGTACGCCAAGCTAATCAAAATGCAAGAGGCCGCTCACGAAACCTCTCTAAACAATGCCAGGAAGAGCAGCGCAAGGTGCGTTCGTTTTCGCCAGCTTTCTTACGAATAATAATAATGTGTGGACTCTCGATTTTGTAGGCCTTCAAGTGCTCGAAATTCAGTCAGCTCTCCGATAATTACGCGTAATTCTTCCTATGGCCGATCCCCTTACTCTCGAAGACTATCTGACTTCTCTACGTCGGATTTTAGCCTCTCCCTTGATGCCTCGCACCCGAATTACCGGCTCGAAAAGCTTCCTTTCAAGGAGCAGGCCAGCTCATTCTGGCGCCTTGCCAAAATGAACTCTCCTGAATGGGTTTACGCGCTAGTTGGATCCATTGGCTCGGTTATTTGCGGTTCCCTTAGCGCGTTCTTTGCTTATGTGCTAAGCGCCGTGGTTAGTGTGTACTACAATCCGAACCACGGTTATATGAGCAGGGAAATCGCGAAGTACTGCTATCTATTGATCGGACTTTCGTCGGCTGAGTTGATATTCAATGCGCTGCAACATTCCTTCTGGGATATCGTCGGCGAAAATTTGACGAAACGAGTGAGAGAGAAGATGCTGGCGGCTGTGTTGAAGAATGAGATGGCGTGGTTCGATCAAGAGGAAAACGAGAGTGCTAAGATTGCGACGAGATTGTCTCTCGACGCTAATAATGTCAGATCGGCAATAGGCGACAGGATATCGGTGATTGTGCAGAATATGTCGCTGCTGCTCGTCGCTTGCACAGCGGGATTCGTTTTGCAGTGGCGCCTCACCCTTGTTCTTATCGCTGTTTTCCCCTTCGTTGTTGCGGCCAATGTTCTACAGGTAAAGTTTTCATTTTCCCCGCTATCTGAAACTTTGTTTTTTCTGTTAAAGATGTGAACTTTAGCTGACGTTTCTTCGGGTTTGCAACAGAAAATGTTTCTGACTGGTTTTACGGGGGACTTAGAAGCTGCGCATGCCAAATCCACTCAACTAGCTAGCGAGGCAATTGCCAATGTAAGAACAGTTGCCGCCTTTAATTCAGAGTCGCAAATTGTCGGTCTTTTTAGCGACAACCTCCAGATTCCTCTTCGGCGGTGCTTCTGGAAGGGGCAGATAGCGGGAAGTGGATTCGGAATCGCTCAGTTTGCTCTCTATGCTTCCTATGCTCTAGGCCTTTGGTACGCATCCTGGCTCGTGAAACACGGAATCTCCGATTTCTCGAAGACAATCCGAGTTTTCATGGTCCTCATGGTTTCCGCCAACGGCGCCGCCGAGACATTGACCTTAGCTCCCGAATTCATCAAGGGTGGTCGAGCTATGAGGTCGGTTTTCGACCTCCTTGACCGAAAAACCGAAATCGAACCAGACGATCCTGATGCTACTCCCGTTCCTGACCATCTCCGTGGAGAAATCGAGCTCAAGCATGTCGATTTCTCTTACCCCTCCCGCCCCGACATCGCGGTTTTCCGCGATCTCAGCCTCCGTGCAAGAGCCGGGAAAACCCTAGCGCTTGTGGGCCCAAGCGGGTGCGGCAAGAGCTCGGTCATCGCTCTGGTACAGCGGTTCTATGAGCCATCTTCCGGAAGGGTCATGATCGACGGGAAAGACATCCGAAAGTACAACCTCAAGTCCCTAAGGAAGCACATCTCGGTGGTCCCACAAGAGCCGTGCCTATTCGCGACGACCATTTACGACAACATAGCCTACGGGCACGAGTCGGCGAGCGAGGCGGAGATCATCGAGGCGGCTACTTCAGCCAACGCTCACAAGTTCATCTCAGGGCTTCCGGAAGGGTACCGGACATTTGTAGGCGAACGGGGAGTTCAGTTATCCGGGGGACAAAAGCAGAGGATCGCCATAGCGCGGGCCCTACTACGAAAGGCGGAGATTATGTTACTTGATGAGGCGACGAGTGCACTCGATGCCGAGTCGGAAAGATCGGTCCAAGAGGCTTTGGACCGGGCCAGCTCGGGAAAGACCACCGTTGTAGTTGCACATCGGCTATCGACCGTACGAAACGCTCATGTTATTGCGGTCATAGATGACGGGAAAGTGGCCGAGCAAGGATCGCATTCACACCTACTGAAAAGTTATCCGGATGGTTGTTATGCGAGGATGATTCAGTTGCAACGGTTTACGCATAGCCAAGTCATTGGTATGACTTCGGGTTCGACTAGTTCGTCATCTAGAACGAAAGATAATGACGAAAAGGAGGCGTAAAACAAGGAGTATGATTCAGTCAACTCTTTGTGATTTTTGATTTTTTTTTTTTTGGTACATTATAATGTATGTGTATTATTTTTATTATCTTTTTAAAAAAATATATTTTGTAATCTTAAGAATCTATGGAAATGATATAATAGCAAATACTTCCACTACATTGAAATATAGTGATTATGTATATTTATAGATTGGTGGATTGGTTCCTTGAAGCATCCCTTGTGCTTTATTTTGTTTTATTTATTGAAATGTTGGAAAATAATGTGAAAGAAAATAAAATTGTACCCTACATTTTGAAAATTTTGAAAGATGTTATGATGCTATGTTTATGCAATCTAGCACGTTAAAACTCTAAATCATTTAACCATTCAAAAAACATAAATAC
>CATIWQ010474394.1:0-23517 GCA_949673415.1 Euphorbia schlechtendalii | reverse complement strand
TATATATATATATATATATATATATATATATAGTATATAGTAATATATTTTTATTTTATTTTTGTGTGTGTTTTTAAGTTAGTGTCGTTTTTTATAAAAGAAAAGTGAAAAGTTTTTTGATTTTAAACATTTCTCGCTCGCGACCTGTTTCGCGCTCGTGAATATAGTTGTCAAAAAATTATGTTTCTCTATAAGTGAAGTCACGATCGTGACTATCCTTCGCGATCGCAACATGCGCGATTTCACAGCAGTTATTGCCGTAATGTCTCTTTTTCTAATGGTTATATTTGATATATATCCATTGAAAAAGTAACATATCCTATTTCCTATATATATTTAACTATTTTCCTAGTTGTTTTTCACAAATCCAACACTCTTTTTCACAATTTCAATCTCTTGCAAAGCATTTTCTCGGTTTTTCCCCAAATCAAAACACAAATCTTTCTTCCAAATTCTTGAATTAAAATTCGATGGCTCCAAAGAAATTAGCATCAACCAAGGGAAAGAGTAAATTGGTCAATCAACAAAACAAGTATGGATGTCCTTTTCTAATCTATGGTGAAGAAGAAGTTGAGAGATACTTGAGGATTAAAAAGTTTGATTTCCAAGGTACACTCTTCTATGATCCAACTTTTGTGATTGATGTTGGAATACATGCAGAAGTAAAGGAATACTTTTCACTATTTGGGTTGGAAAGCTTTGTGAACATGCGTTTCTCGTTTACGAGGAATGGGTCCACGAGTTTCTTATTACTATTAAAGAGGATGGGAATTTTCTCCAAAGGAAATTTAGGAATGAAGGGGAAAAATATAAGTTTACTTTAATGGATTTGATTAAGTGGTTTGGTTTAGGAGAAACCTATGAAGAAATAGAAAAGGAAGACGATATGATCTAACTTGTGTATGAACTGAGTTAACGGGATTGGAGAGATACAATGTCAAAAACTCATCCAACAAAAACATTCGGAGTAACAACCTTCTTTACCTTCATAAGTTTATCTCTCAAAGTATTTTCTTCCGACACGAGACTACCAAAGTGTCGATGAAGGATTTGGTTATATTGGAGTGCGCTGTTGTGAGCGAACGACACGGAGCGGTGGGCCGAGAGCGCGAGGGATGAGAGGCGCGGTCCACCGGGGTGTTTGAAAAAGAGAGAAAAGCACCGGGTCAGGGACCCGAAGAAAAAAAAGGTTGAAAGAGAAAAAGGCGAAAAACATTTAAGATCGGTTCGAACCCGAATCTGCCATCTCTTAGTGTGGAGTCGCCACCTGGATTAGTTCTTTCCAGGAATTAGAGTCTTATGAGGCTTAACGTCCGGGGATGGCCCACTAAGACAAAGATTCGGGTCCGGGATAAGTTGCTTATTTCTTAAGTGATCACAATATAATACATCTACAGAAAAAAGTTTTCTTTTAATTATGCATATTCGCACTTAGGTCATTTTTTAGAGTTAAGATGCATGATTCACGTATTGCGAAATAATAAATCATTCACAAAGCGGAAAAATGAACCATCCACAAAATTGTAAGTAAATACGGAAAGTAAATGTGGAAAATAAAATTACAAGGCTTAAAAAATCGGGGGATGCAATCGCCCGCTACCCTATTAATTACATTTCCTTGAAAATATTTGCAATACCCGAAGAAAAAAAATAAAAGCCTAAACATACATCTAACCTGCATCTACAAAGGTTAGCACATGATATAGCACATATATTCGATTTGATTTTGGCGAGGCCCGTATGGCCTAATTAAAACATCAGCGATTTAAAGTTGTTAATTTAAATAAAAATAGTTCATCTTTATTTACACGTATGTTAGTTAATTTTATTAGTGAAAATGACCGCATGGCAAAAGGTGAGGTCTGTTACCCGGGAATATATTTTATTCACTTCGTGGGGGTATTCTAATACAAAAATTAAAAAGAAACAAAAAAAAAGAAAGAGAATTACAACATTATTTACAATAACATGGAATAAAAATAATTCCTAGGCCAAAAAATAAAAATTAAAAGAAAAGAAAATGAACATGGAATTTGCAGCTCTAGGAACTTAGAGGCTTTACCCTTTTGGCGTGAATCCACTTTGGCATGTCTGTTCAATCCCCGGGAGCGTTCCTCGTTCGTTTTGGTATATTGTGATTTAATGTGAAAAGTTTGATGTAGAAGTCCAAAAATCTTCGTTTAATTCTTGGGATTTTAGTGTAATTTAATTGGAAAAAAGAATTGGTTGGTTGGAAAATAAAGTGTTTATTTATCCAAAAGATAATCAAACTCGGGTTCTAAATTGGTTTTAGACCTGAGAATATCTGAGGATTTAAGAAGAAAAGATGAAGAAATTTTATAAAAAGATGAAGAAATTTGAGATCCGAAAGTGTTTTAGATCCAACAAAAAGTTAGAAGAACGCAAGAAATATTGTTTTTATTTTTTGTTCTAAAAGAGAGGATATTTTCTCTCTGAATTTTCGAGCCCCCATGTATTGAAAAAGACCCAACAATTTGTAGAAAAAAGAAGTCCCAAAAAATCCAAAACATAGAGCCTTGCTGGCGAGGGGTCTCGCACGCGATGCTCCCTCGTGTGTACGCGAGGCTGCCTCCGCGCGAGGCTGCCTCACGCTAGGCTCCCCCTCGTCTGTGCGAGGCTGCCTCGCGTCTGTGCGAGGCTCCCTCACGTCCGAGCGAGGGTGCCTCTGCGAGGCCCCCTCATGTCCATGCGAGGGTGCCTCCGCGAGGCTCCCTTGCGCGAGGCTCCCTCGCGTCCGCGCGAGGTTGCCTCCACGAGGTTGCCTCCACGCGAGGCTGACTCGCGCGAGGTTGCCTCCGCTCGAGGCTCCCTCCGTGCGAGGTTACCTCACTATCAGGATAACATCTCTTTTTGTATTTTTTTATTTATTATTATATTTTTTTATTTAGTTAAATAATTTTATCTAAAACGTTCGAGGAGGATTCCCATTTTAAGATCGTCGGATGGTAAAAAATCGTGTGATTCGAGGATAAATTACCCGAAAACCCATCATCATTGAACGCGCGAGCTGGTACAAAATCCTGTGCTCATAGCTGCCCCTTGTGTGATAATTTCTGGTTGTATAACAAATATTATCACATGAAAAGAGTGGAGGGATTGAGAATATACCTGACTGGTGCGGCTAGCAAGTTCTTATTCCAAATTGGTGATGACATAAGCCTTCCTTTCTGGCGCTATGTCTTCATAGGGTTGTTCATCTCCTTCTTCAGAATCCCTTAGGTGTTTGATGCCCCTTGTGGGAGGGTCGACCGTTTCTTTCTGCGGCATCCCTGTTGTGGTTGGCAATCGTTTCATTCTTCGGTTGAGACTGTTTCATTCTTCAGCCATTAAAATAACTGTTTCCTTCTTCGATTGTGTTTTGACCTGCTTCCTGTAACAAATCAGAGAAAAGGATAATGTTAATACATTTTTATGATAAAATGTTTTAATTGTTTGATTGAGTTTATGAGAAGCAAAAATTTTTTCCCCTTCAATCAAAAATTAAAACATGAGGAATAAATAAGTTTAATAGAAATTCGGGGATGTCCCAAGAACCGCTCCGTTGTGGGAGGCTTTTGTTGCAATGTTGACTTTAGGCTTGAGTGGTCCATCATTTTGGTCGTAGGTTCTTTATGTGGAGATGGAGGCATCGTCTTTACCTGTAAATGACATGATGCAAATGTTATGTATGCATGATTTATGCATGAACAATATTTATAATATGATGTATGTTCATCTATTGTAGGCATCGTGGGCTTCATTCAATGAAGTGCCTTCTCTTGTGCTGGTGCATGGTTGCCCCTATGACTTGTCTTGTTAGGGATTCCATAGACGACTCCCTCAAAGCGATGACCATGAGTTTGTTGAATCAGATTCTAGTTCATAGCTTGGATCGGATGAATTGTTGATCTCGCGTTGTGTCGATGATGATCGCTTGGAAGTTATTTGTCTGAAGTGTTTAAGGTATATGATGTTTAGTACTGTTCCGAAGAGGAGATGATGAATTTGATATTTCTTTGGTTCTAAGTTTTGCATAAATCGCCCTTGCGGGTTTTCAATCTATCGAACCTTGTTTTAATTTTTACCTAGATCACCCTTTCAGGTTTTCAATCCAGCAGACTTATTTTTCTTTTTTCTCTTCTTTTTTTTTCTTTTTTCTTTTTTTCTTTTTTTTGGATGTTTATTTGCGACATTGGCATGCAAGCAATCAAGATAAACATATGTATAAAGATTCAACAAAAATGACAATTCATTAATGAACTTAACACGGGTATAAATGTTTCAAATGATTTAACTCCTGCCATCAATTAGCCTTTTCAGGTTTTCTAACCAATGTTGTTCTCTCGATGTCCTAAGTTTTGCCTAAGACGCCTTTTTGGGGTTTTCAACTCAACAGACTATTCTTTTTGTAGGTTGAAAAGAAGCCCTATTTTTTGCTTAACTAACCGAGTGTTAATTGATAGGCTAATTAAAAATTTATTCTTTTTTGTTCATACTACTTTTTAGAGATTTATTTTTTTTTCACCTATGCGTGATAGCAATTACGTAAGACTTGGTTGAGTTGGTAGATCAGTCGCTGTCCATGTCCACGACTTCAGTGGTTGTCTTGTTCAGCATTTCTGGTCGATTGGTTGGTGCTTGCGTCGCTTTGCTGGTTTGAAGCATATGTGATGAGTCTTGATTATTGGCATTTCCTCTGATGGTGCAATAGCGTGTCATGCGAAGGAGTTGTTGGCGTGTTCAATAATCTGGCTCCTTTTTTTCTTTAGTATTGACCTTTGTATGATCCGTGTAATGGATTTGTTGACGTGTTCAACAATCTGTCTCTTTCTTTGTGACATTGCGCCGGTTATTCGATCTCATGAATGGTGGTGGTGGAGTTGTTGACGTGTTCAATGATCTGACTCCTTCTTTGTGATGTTGCACTGGTTTTTTAGTCTTGTGAATGGTTGTGATGAAGTTGTTGATGTGTTCAACGATTCATCTCCTTCCTTGTGATGTTGCGCCGGTTTTTTGGTCTTGTGAATGGTTGACATGTTCAACAATTTGTCTCCTTCCTTGTGATGTTGCACTGGTTTTTTGGTCTTGTGAATGGTTGTGATGGAGTTGTCGACGTGTTCAACGATTCATCTCCTTCTTTGTGATGTTGTGTCGGTTTTTTGATCTCAACTTTCTTGGTCGATATTTTTATCCTTATTCTAGCTCCGATCCTTTTGATCTTTCGTTGTTTTGGTTGAGTCGATGGACGTTTCGTGCTTGGAGATCTTTCCATTGAACATTGTATGATGAGGCTTTGATCTTTGTGTGCTTCATCCTATTGAGACAGTGGATGTTTCGTGTTTAGAGATCCTCCCATTGATCTTTCATCCTTGTATGATGAGGTAATTGCTATCACCCGTTGTCTAAGTACATTTATTTATCTCTCACTTTCTTTCAAGAGTCAAATCATTTGAATTTATTGTGGGGAGTCCATTTATACCAAAATTAATTTCATGAAATGATGTGTCACACGTGTTAAAAACAATATGTATATGTTTATGAGAATGTGTGATGTCATTGATAAAATACCAAGCAAATAAACAATGTTCAATTATTCAAATGCCACGCGGGCAAAGTAGCTAAATGCTAATTTATTACATAATCATCTATCACGGGTTAGTGCCTCCCATAGGTGTCCATGGATTCGAAATGCTCCATCCTCTCTACCTTCTCAAACACTTCTTGATAGCTAGAGAAGCTATCAGATCCAAATTTGTTCCTGTATGGTGGTAGTGCACCATCCAACAGCTTTGTTATCATCTCCGGTAGGGTCAGACGAGTCTGCAGCCTAACTTGAGTAGACATTCAACGCGTATAGTATGATTTGAAGTTTTCACCCTGCCTTTGTCTTACAACCTCCAGATGCTGCATTGTGGTTTCCATCTGAGAGTTGAAACCATAATGCCCCAGCATAGCTTGAGCAAGGCTATTCCAATCAGTAGCTATGTTTAGCAGAAGGTGGCTGTACCATTCATTGAATGGGTGGCCTAAGGTAACGACGAAGAGCTTAGCCATCATTTGGTCGTTGACCCTCAATACTCTCATCACCGTTTGATAATGCGTTAAGTGGGCTCGTGGGTTGCCAGATCCTACGTACTTCTCAAACTACGGCATTGCGAAGTTTGGGGGCAAGCTGTCTTCTTCTCCCATTGTCTGTTACGTAGGGTATGTGTTCCTTAGGTGGCCACCGTGAATGGTCAAGAACTATTGCCATAGTTCTGCCATTCCTGGTTGTTGAAGGATGGCATCTCCTGTGCTTGGATAAGGGCCATATTGCCCCTGGGGATATGCTGCAAAGTGGGGTAGTTGAGGTGCTTGGAACTATGAGGTGACATACGTACTCCAGTTAGGAATAGGTTGTTGGTAGAAGGGCTCTGGTGCGAATGCAGGCTGGACAGGCTACCCCTGGGAGAATTGGTTACCAAATTGCTGCTGGAAAGGATTGGAAAAGTTAAATCCCGGTAGACCAATTAGAGCATGGTTCAGTTGACTTTATCCTACCCCAAACTGATAAAAGGTAGTTGGGGTACCATGTATGAGGTGGGAGGTCCCCTTGTTGGATTGACATTGTTGAGGGTAACCTCCGGGCTAGACACTGCATTCTGGGTCCTCCCGAGATGTTGGTGAATGAGTGTAGCTAGCTGTTAGCTATTGGCTAAAGCTATTAGGGCAGCTGCAATCTCGGCGCTCACTGACGACTGCTGAGAATTTTATCCTGTTAGGATGGGGTGATCTTCCCTTGCACCTTCTCCTTGTGGATTGGCCATAGCAGTGCGTTGAACTGAGTCTGAGTCTGAACCCGAGACCTCACTTGAGTCAGTGTACAGAACCCCCTCCAGAATGGCCATAATTGGGGAAACATGGACCAGGCGTCAAGTAGGCCTTCTCCAAACTAAGATATACAAGCAGAAGATCAGACTGTGCATGTACGATGCATAATATGACTCGTGGTGTGAGAAATGCGTGAGATGTTTAATGCTATGGCTGCATTCACAAGGGGTTAGCATGCCATGATGTGAAATAACATGTATGTCAATCCATTTGAAATAAACAAGTTAGTCGTTAGGTAAAAATGAAAACATGTGAGGAAGAAAATCCAACAACGGGGGTTGGATTTGAGATGTGATGTAAGTGAGCTGACTAAGTCACCTATGTGGTAATAGGTCAATGGTTTGAGGTTTCATCCTATGACTAGGTCTCATAGAACGAGGAGGTCAAATTGTGATGTACCCTAATGAAATGAAGACAACTACCGTATGTCGCTATCTAAAGAATGATTTGGTTATTTGCCCGATTAGGGCGGGTTTTTGGATACCTATGTGGTCATCACTATTTGAGGGTATGTGGTAATACGTGAATTATTACCTAGTGTGGGTGAATGATTTGGGTATGAGGTGTATATCCTTGAAGATTTGGTAAGGTAGGAAAGTTTGCTCCATGTGGGCTTATGTTAGGATTTCGACTGGGATATCCTTTAAAAAAGGTTTTGGGTAGGTATTTGCCTCGTTTGGGCTTTTGGTGTGCCTTGGAAGGGTTGTGAGTTGGATATCGAGTGGACATCTAATGGGTAATGTGGTGGAAATGTTAGTGTCGGATGTCAAGTTGACATCACGCAGTAAAAGGAAGGTATGTTTGTCATGTACAAGCTAATAGCGCTATGTCAAGTGGACATCTTGCTGAAAAGGGGTAAGTGATGTTCCTAAGTGGTTTTATGTTGTCCTGGGGTGATAGGATCTATAGTGTCCACTGTGCCTAAGTGTATGATGATAATGTGATATGTACATTTAATATTATGAGTGTGTGCGTTCGAGTGTCTGCATAAAAATTCGTGGTTAGTATGACATTTGTACAAAATTGAAAGTAGTATACATAGTATGCAACATCCAAACTTCCAACCATATAACTCCCGCGTGTAGGGTTTTTGGCTAGTCTCTATCCTAAGTTTGGTTCATCCTAGTATCATGAAGATACTAAGGAGCGCACCTGCAAGAAAGTATAATGCATGATCGCGAGTTTGGGTAACACCCTAGGGAAAATGCCTTTGTGTTATTTACATGAGGTTTGTAAATGGGTTGATGATGTAGAAGGTTCTTGTTGCGCTAAAATACACTCCAAGCCTCTCCCCCAAATGGGTTAAGGGAGGTATATGCGATATGGCAACAAGTGCTCCACCCGCTCGAGTACTATCTTTTCTCAGGGAGGCAGATTAGTACAAGAGATAGCTTCGTGGTAATGAGGGTACCTTAGACTTATGGGCTAATCCCTTCTACTGCAATGTGTTATTATGAATATGTCATAATTAAGAGAAAACAGAACAATGTGATCAATAATTTTCAGCACTTATCCAAAATCTAAAACCGTTGACAAACAAGTTTTAGAAAAAAAAATCCCCAGTGAAGTCGCCACTATGAGCGGACGACATGAAGCGGTTGGCTGAGAGCACGCAGGATGAGAGGCGCGGTCCACCGGGGTGTTTGAAAAAGAGAGAAAAGCACCGGGTCGGGGACCCGGGGGAAAAAAAGGTTGAAAGTGGAAAAGGCGAAAAAAGTTTAAGATCGGTTCGAACCCGAATCCGCCGTCTCTTAGTGTGGAGTCGCCACCTGGATTAGCTCTTTTCAGGTATTAGAGTCCTATGAGGCTTAACGTCCGGGGGACGGCCCACCAAGACACAAAGATTCGGGTCCGGGATAAGTTGCTTATTTCTTAAGTGATCACAATATATTACATCTACAGAAAACCGTTTTCTTTTAATTATGCATATTCGCACTTAGGTCGTTTTTTAGAGTTAAGATGCATGATTCACGTATTGCGAAATAAGAAATCATTCACAAAGCGGAAAAATGAACCATCCACAAAACTGTAAGTAAATACGGAAAGTAAATGCGGAAAATAAAATTACAAGGCTTAAAAAATCGGGGGATGCGACCGCCCGCTACCCTATTAATTACATTTCCTCGAAAATATGTGCAATACCCGAAGAAAAAAAATAAAAGCCTAAACATACATCTAACCTGCATCCACAAAGGTTAGTACCTGATATGGCACATATGTTCGATTTGATATTGGCGAGGCCCGTATGGCCTATTTAAAACATCGGCGATTTAAAGTTGTTAATTTAAATAAAAACAGTTCATCTTTATTTACACGTATGTTGGTCAATTTTATTAGTGAAAATGACCGCATGGTAAAAGGTGAGGTCTGTTATCCGGGAATATATTTTATTCCCTTCGTGGGGGTATTCTAATACAAAAATTAAAAAGAAATAAAAGAAGAAAGAGAATTACAACATTATTTGCAATAACATGGAATAAAAATAATTCCTAGGCAAAAAAAAAAATTAAAAGAAAAGAAAATGAACATGGAATTTACAGCTCTAAGAACTCATAGGCTATACCCTTTTGGCGTGAATACACTTCGGTGTGTTCGTTCGATCCCGGGAGCGTTCCTCGTTCGTTTTGGTTTATAGTGATTTAATGTGAAAAGTTTGATGTAAAAGTCCAAAAATCTTTGTTTAATTCTTGGGATTTTAGAGTAATTTAATTGGAAAAAAGAATTGGTTGGTTGGAAAATAAAGTGTTTATTTATCCAAAAGATAATCAGACTCGGGTTCTAAATTGGTTTTAGACCCTAGAATATCTGAGAATTTAAGAAGAAAAGATGAAGAAATTTTATAAAAAGATGAAGAAAAAATGAGATCCGAAAGTGTTTTAGATCCTAGAAAAAGTTAGAAGAACGTGAGAAATATTGTTTTTATTTTTTGTTCTGAAATAGAGGATTTTTTCTCTCTGAATTTTCAGGCCCCCATGTACTGAAAAAGACCTGACAATTTATAGAAAAAGAAGTCCCGAAAAATCCAAAACATAGAGCCTCGCTGGTGAGGGGTCTCGCGCGCGAGGCTCCCTCGCGTGTACGCGAGGCTGCCTCGGCGCGAGGCTCCCCCTCGTCCGAGCGAGGCCGCCTCACGTCCGCGCGAGGCTCCCTCGCATCCGTGCGAGGGTGCCTCCACGAGGGTGCCTCACGCGAGGCTCCCTCGCATCCGCGAGAGGGTGCCTCGTGCGAGGCTCCCTCGCATCCACGCGAGGGTGCCTCTACGTGGCTCCCTCGCGTCCGCGCGAAGGTGCCTCTGTGAGGCTCCCTCGCGGGAAGCTCCCTCGCGGGAGGCTACCTCGCGTCCGTGTGAGGTTGCCTCCATGAGGCTACCTCCGCGCGAGGCTTCCTTGTGCGAGGCTGCCTCCGCACGAGGTTGCCTCCGCTCGAGGCTCCCTCCATGCGAGGCTACCTCGCTATCAGGATAACGTCTCTTTTTATATTTTTTTATTTAGTTAAATTATTTTATCTAAATCGTCCGAGTAGGATTCCCATTTGAAGATCGTCGGATGGTCGAAAATCGTGTGATTCGAGGATAAATTTCCCGAAAAGCCGTCGTCAATCAACGCGCGAGCTGGCACAAAATCCCGTACTCACAGCTGTTTCGCAATTATGACCAAAGTTTTCGATGTACACGATGGAATCCATCACTAGTCTTACTACACATAAAAAGGCTAGAGTTGGAGGTGGGAATACAATTTGTGCAATTATAACTGCCATACCAATATAGTCCTAGAGAAAAGTTCAACTTTATGGGAGGAGTTTACATTAAGAGAGCGAGATTTGTTAAAGAAGAACAAGGGAAATTTACATTTTTACTGTATGGTGTAAGGGTTTGGAAGTTAAGATCGACAAAAGAATCTACTTCTCGAGAGAACCAACCCAACGAAGGCTTTGAAGATGTTCAAATCGAAAGTAGTAAAACGAGATAAGCCTCCAGGATTACACATGTTAATGAAGATACTTGGAGACGGAAGTTAGTAAACGATGTCAATCAAGCATGCCTTGATATAGCTTCCATACAATAAGATATTTTTCAACTCGTAAAATCTAACATTTCTTTGAATCGGAAGTTACGTTCGTACTTCAAGAAGCAGAATATGGATATCTCACCAAGTCTTCCAGATTCTATTCGGAAAAATGAATTAACTGGCTTCAAATTTCTTTTCCTTTTTATTTTTATTTTCCTTTCGTTTGTGTGTCTTGTGTTTTTCTTTATAGTTAAGTCTCTCATAATGAGGACATTGTGTTCTTTAGTGTGGGGGGGCACTTGTATAAGATCGAAAATCCAAAAAAATTAAATAAAATTAAAAAATTGAAGAACCTAGTTTGTTGAAGTTATCTAATGTGTAAAACATTCTTGATTATTTTGCATATTTTACTCCACTATACATGTTCTTAGTTCTACTCATGCATTTGTCCATTCATTAGTCTACCATTCAAAACTTTCAACTTATTTTATTTTCTTTTGTTCCGTAACTCTAATTGATCCTTAGAACCAAATTCCATCCCTGTGGGATCTATATCTTTTAAAACTACATCACAACTGTATACTTGCAGTTATTATCATTTTTCTATTTGATAAGCGGTACTGACAACACCTGTTCTTATTTAGAACTTTTATATTATTAGTAGAAAAGGGGTGAACACAATGCTAGTTGCAAAAGTTGTATTTAGAAAGAATATATTGACTATGATCAATCCTTTTCACCAGTAGCTAAAGTTTATGAGAATACTCCTTACCATCACTGCTCATTACGATTAAGAAATCTGGTAGATGGATGTGAAAATCACATCCTTAATGGGAACCTTGATAGATATGTGTATATGACACAATCCAAAGGTTTTACATCTTAGGAAGGCTCGAAGGTGTGTAAATTTTAAAGGTCCATTTAAATACTTAAGTAAGCATCAAGAAGTTGGATATGAGGTTTTATGAGACAATTTAAGAGATTTTTTTCATAGCAAATGTTGATGAGACATGTGTATATAAGAAGGTTTGTAGGAGTGCGGTCATTTTCTTTATACTATATGTTGATGACATATTATTGATAGAAAAATGATATTCCTCTTCTACAAACACTTAAGTCATGGTTTTCCAAGAAGCTATTCATGAAAGACCTTGAAGAAGTAGCTTTTATACTTGGTATAAAGATCTATCGTGAAAGATCCAAGAGGTTGCTAGGTCTTTTGCAAAGCACATCGAAAAAGTTTTAGCTAGATTCAACCTTGAGCATTCAAGAAGAGGTTACCTTCCAATGTCTAATGGAATTAACCTTTCTAAATTTGAGTGTCCAAGAAAATAAGAGGAGAGATTACGTATGAATGCAATTCCCTACTCATCTGGAATAGGATCCATCATGTATTCTATGTTATGCATGTTAGACATTATGTATGCCCTAGAGGCAATTATGGCAATATATCTTAATCAGCTATAGTGTACAAACGGTTTCAGATTATTATTAATAATAATCAAGGAATCTTTATTATTTATCATTGCTTTTATTTATTTATGTATCTCGCTGGTATCATATATGTATAGCATTATGTATATGTGCATTATTAAGACAAAGTTTGTGACTATTTCATAGCCTAAAAGTGTAAGGACATAGTGGGAGCTATGTGGTGTGAGAACTACACATACGTGTTACTATGAATAGTCTAAATATCCCTAGTCATATTTTCATTGAGACTTGATATCAATGAAGCAGAAAGATTAGCATGTGTAGGCTTACTTCTTGGATTAGATCCAAGCAGTCGATCTCACGAGCTGAAGGTGGTATCTTGAGTTAATAGATGAATATATTCGAGTAATACATTGGAGACCGCTATAAGACAAACACTCAAAATTAACTATGTTCATGTGTTGGTGACATGTCTTATTGTAGTAGTAGTACAAGTATCCTCACATCTGAGATACTTGTTACCTTTTGTAGTAGTTGCTATACTTTGGGTCATACTTATTCATACCCTAGCAATCAGGATGACACAGGTGACTACGGGTATGGTGATGATCACATGTTGGTAAGCTGAGTAGTCAAGATGGGATCAATCGCTCCTGATATAATGATATTATAGGAGATGTACCTTAGGGCCACTAGTTGAAGAGACACACTCATAAACCTCATATCAGAGTATAAGATTAATAGAACGCGTTTCTAGTCAATCTTGATACATTATGGCGAGTGGTGTTCTTTGTGAATAAGTCTGATTCTAGGATAGCTATGGCTATTAAATTAGCTGACACTTAATCCAAGCTCAATAAATTGGATGGTACTTAGCCTGATAGAAGGAGTGTATTATATTTGTTACTATTGCAGAATAGGATCAAGTCATAGGCACGTGACATTCTAATTATCATGGTATCATACGCCTTTGCTAGAAAGCCCATTTGATCGTCTAGAGTTATCTAGTTCCATTTTGTTCTAGAACACTGAGCCTAAAGGTTCCCAGATCGGAAGCCAAGTTTAGGTTATCCTCAAGTAACTCTATACTTCAAGATCCTATGAGGTCACACACTTTGGGTCTTTACCGAATTAAGTAAAGAACCTATACACTAAGTATATACCGAGAATATTGAGGATGTTGAAATCATCAAATTAAGTATTAATTGGTTGGACCAAATTAATAATTAAAAGGAATAAAGAGAAAATAAGGAAAATTGCATAGAGTGGAGCAAGGGAATTTTTCCTGTTTCGAGTGGGCCCCAAACAAACAAAGGATGTTCAAAGTGGGGCCTATAAGGCTGACCCATGAGCTGAAAAGCTAGCGCATGGAGTAATCACGCCAACGCTAGCAGGCTGCAGCCCAAGCTTGTGGCAATGGCAACCACACTAGGGCTTGCCTTATGGAGGCAGCCCCGGCTTAGCTCGTGGGTCCAAGGGGTCCACGTGGCTATCCCACTTCCAATCCCACATTGTATTTGAGGGGGAGTCAAACACTCCCCCTTTCCCTATAAATAGGCCTCCCCCTCTCTCTTTATTCAACATTTTAACTCAACCTTTTTCTCTGAGTTCCACATCTCTTTCTTCGTAAGTTGTGTGAGATCCTCGACTAGTTTCTATAAGCAATGAAGAATTCTTTAGAAGGCTCTTTCTATTTTGAAGTAAGCCTTCTTAGTTTATAATTTCGGGTTGGTCTTTGAGCGGTTTACCAATTACTTTCTACTAACGGGTTGTACCTCAATGAGGTTTTGGTCGGTGAAGATCTATGTGGATCAATCATAGGGGCTATCCTATTTTGGAGGCTCGTGCTAATGGAGTTCTACCAAATTGCTTTAAGGGAACGCCGCATCTAAAAGAAAGAGAATCACGCATCAATTGGTAATGTTCTAAACTTAGATGCTAGGGTTTCTTTTATAAGTTTTATAAACCTATTGGCATCTATCGAACATTTCAACTTAGAATATATCAATCATGGCATGCTTAGTGTATCAATCATGGCATGCTTAGGAGATTCTTTTAGGTTAATTTTATGTTTTGAAATTCCACCTTGCAATGTTACATGTTGAATTATTGTCTTGATTAACCAATGTTAGTATAAGAGCTTGCCTTATGCTATGCATGATTGATTAAAATATGTTGAAATTGATATTTTCTATGAATTGATTAAAGTATACTATGCATGACTTAGGTTTCAATTCCTATTATAGAAAATGATTTGATAACTAGATCAAGGTTTTGCTCAAACTTAGTCAAGGTGATTATCATATAAATTAACAATGTTCACCATATGTGTAAATGTTTTAATTGAGGTTCGTCCCATACGTCAACCAATTAAATAACGAAATCTTTATATCATAGTTGTCCATTATATAACGAATCGAAGTGCCTGTGGTTATATTGGCAAGTATTGGACTTGGCTACTCATTCACTTTAAGGGGGCCTCTTCTACCTGGAAATTTCCATCAGTATTAGGTTCAAGAGTACCCAAGGGACTTTTATGACTTAGTTGATTTCTAGTATGAGAATTGGATTCCGCATATGGTTTTACAAATGTGGTTTAAGTTGTTAAAAATAAAACTTATATACTTAGGCGTGGGAACTTAAACATGGGCCTTGTTTATTTTGCATGCTATGTGGAGTCTTGGCATAATGGAATGATTATGATATAATTGTCTTGAGCATGTTTCCTTAGAGTTACTAATTCCAAAAAGCCCAGAATTATTATAATCATAATCATAAATACATCCATCGTATAAGACTTAGACTAGGGCGAGACCAGTAACACCAATAAAATCCCTAAAACAATATTAAGGTGATAGATTGTCATCCCATCATAAGTCATGATATAAAATTTATTAATGGATGTAACCACATTTACAACATGCCTTCCCTTAACAGTGCAAAGTTTAGAAGATGAACAGCCCTACAGTAAATTGTGAAGAGACACCTCAATAGTAGAGTTGGTTAACAACATATATGATAACTCGAAGAAATTGAGAGAGTTGGGAGTTGAGTGTAGTGAGCAGTCTTTGATGGAAATGGTATTAAGGGTATTACCCAATAAATGTGATTCCTTCAAGAGGATGCTCAAGGAGTGTTCTCTCAACTGTATCTCGACCCAACTTATGGACTTGCTCAAGATTTATGAGATTGAGTTTAGAAATAAACTCAAAGAGCTAGCAAATGTTGAGGACCTTAAGGTGAAGAAACTCAAAGGTTTAAAATTCAGGAGAAAGCTCATGAGGAAGTTATAACCGAAGAAAGAAAATTTTTCTCTTGAAACAAGCTCATCGGATGATGATAGCTGTGGCTCAAACATCTAGAGGTATGTTCATACCAGAAAGTTTCTCTATAGTTCCCTATGAGTATACTTGGGTATTGGATACTAGTTGTGGTACTCATATCTATACTTCTGTATAGGGATTGCGAAACAGTAGAAGGCTTGCAAAGAGGGAAATGGACCTAAGAGTTGGAAATGGAGCATGGGTTGCTGCAGCTACTATAGGGGCATATAGTCTTCGTTTGCCTAGTGGCCTAGTTTTAGTTTTGAAAAATTCCTATTATATATTATCACTAAGTATATTATTTCCATTGCGCGTTTAGCAATAGAGGTATTTGTGATTTTATTTTCTAATAATAATTGTCAAATTCAACCCAATAATGTTCTTTTTGCTTGTGGAATATCTATTGATTGCATTTATGTTCTAGATACTAAAACTAAAATTCGAATTATGAACATTGTTAAGATATCGAGATTAGATAATGAGAAATCCTCATACATATGTCATTGTCGTCTAGGCCATATAAATGAGACTCACTTAACTAAGTTACACAAATGTGGTGACTTGGGCACAATGGAATGGGAATCCTATGGTGCGTGCGAACCTTGTATAAAGGTGAAGATGACTAAGAAACCTTTCAAAGGAAAGGGTCGGTGTGACACTTGTACCTTGGAAATAATACATTCTGATGTATGTGGTCCAATGAGTGTTAAGACACACGAGGGTTTCGTATACTTCATAACCTTTATCGACTATTATTCTCAATATGGAATGGGAATCCTATGGTGCGTGCGAACCTTGTATAAAGGGGAAGATGACTAAGAAACCTTTCAAAGGAAAGGGTCAGTGTGATACTTGTACCTTGGAAATAATACATTCTGATGTATGTGGTCCAATGAGTGTTAAGACACACAAGGGTTTCGTATACTTCATAACCTTTATCGACTATTATTCTCAATATGGTTTTCTGTACCTTATGTGGCACAAGTCTAAGATTTTTTAGAAATTTAAAGTGTTCTAAACCAAAGTAGAGAAACAGCTTGGGAAAAGTATAAAGACCCTTTAATCTGATCGAGGTGGTGAATACTTAAGCCAAGAGTTTCAATATTATCTAAGGGATTATCTCGTGGACACCTCCTTATACACCCCAACACAATCGAGTGTCAGAAAGGAGAAATCAAACCTACTCGATATGGTTTGGTCCATGATGAGCCAAGTAGAACTAAGCAGATCCTTTTGTGGTTACACATTTGAGAGTGCAGTTTATATTCTAAATAGAGTACCCTGTAAATCAGGTGATCAAACACTATATGAATTGTGGTATGGTAAGAACCAGCTTTTTCTCACCTGAGAGTTTGGGGATATCCTACTTATGTAAAGAGGATAAGTTCAAATAAGCTAGGTGCTAAGTTTGATAGGTGTCTATCTATAGGTTACCCTAAGGAGACTATGGGGTATACCTTTTATGATCCCAAGGAGAAAAAAGTCCTTATTTCTAGAAATTCTTAATTCCTCGAGAAGGAGGATATACTTGCAAAAGCTAGTGGGAGCAATCTTGAGTTAGGCACTAAAGAAGATCAAATAGATAATCAATTGATTATTCCTTCACCTGTTACACAAGAAAGTGTAAGTATGGAACAACCTAATAAAACACCGACATTGTGTAGGTCAGGTCGGGCTCCAATCTCTCCCGAGCGATACGAGTTTCTCATCACTAATGATAAACATCTCTTCCTTATGGAAGATGATGAGCCTAAGACTTACAAGGAGGCAATGGAAGGCTTGGAGTTTGATATATGGTTTGCATCCATAAGGTCACAAAAATCAAGTCTGGAGCTTGATTGATGCACTAAGTGGGATTAAGCCCATAGGATGCAAGTGGGTTTTCAAGAAATAAACTAACATGGATGGTTACATAATTACCTACAAAGCAAGGCTGGTTGCAAAAGGTTATAATAAAATAGAAGGTATTGACTACGATGAAAGCTTTTCACAGTGGCCATGCTAAAGTCTATCAGGATACTCCTTATCGTTGTCGCTCATTATGATTATGAGATTTGGCAGATTAATGTGAAAACAACATTACATAACGGGAATCTGGATAAGGATGTGTATATGGCACAACCTGAGGGTTTTAGATCCAAGGATGGCTAAAGGTATGCAAGTTGTAGAAGTCAGATTATGGACTTAAGCAAGCATCAAGGAGTTGGAATATTAGGTTTGACGAGACAATCCGAGAAATTGGTTTTATGTCAAATGCTAATGAGCGCTATCTGTATAAGAAGGATAATGGGAGTGCAACCGTTTTCCTTGTATTATATGTTGATGACGTATTGCTGGTAGGAAACAATGTTCCTTTTCTTCAAACAGTTAAGTCATGGGTGTCAAAGAAGTTCTCCATGAAAGACCTTGGAGAAGCAGCTTTTATACTTTGTATAAAGATCTATTGTTCTCCACTTTTCTACTGATAAGTTTAATAACTTGTTCACAAGATTTTAGCTTTAAAGTACATGTGTTTTCAATACCACTTATCAAATAGAAAAATGATGATAACTCCAAGTATACTGTTGCGATGTAGTTTTAAAAGATATCGAACCCACAGGGAAGGAACCAGTTCTAAAGACTAACAAGAGTAAAGGAATAAAGAAAATAAAATAAGTGATTTTATTATTTATTGGGAGGTTGGGATATGATGGTGGATAAATGTATATAGATTAGAGTAGAAGAAATCAGTATAGATTATCCCCACAAACAAGTATAGCAAAGAAAACATGCAAAAGCATCAAAGATATTATGTACACTAGACAAATTTAACAAATTCGGTTCTAGATATTCAGATATTTAATTATTCACCACAGAGCAACACATGAAATGACTTTTCTAAATCTTGTGCAAACGAATTAAGACTATTGTATAAACCTAGATAACGATACTACTATGCTTATTACGGGTTGCTCTCACATAGTCATATTTAGCAAGTTACCATTCAAAAAATGTTGGCTCACTAAATAGAGTTATAATCATAGATCCAGTGACTATACACAATCTCGTTAACCCTAAAACTACTCTTAAAGTTAACTCTATAGCATATAACTTGATTAATATAAAAGACTCAACACGAAATACATATTATGATACATGGACATATCATAAACTATGAAATAGAAAGTATAAGTAGAAAACAAAGGAAAGTTGTAAGGTATGCATGTGAAAGCTAAAGTTGATCAAATCGTATCCACTCTTTAATGGGAGTCGTGAATTCCCACAATTCCTGCATCTGCTTTAAATTCGGTCTCGATTAGTACCGAACCTCCACTAGGATGTTATTCTTTGTGAATATAGAATAAACGAATATTGAAGAATGAAAAATTTTATTGATAAGTGATTTGTAATTACATTTATACAACAATCGCTCGAATGTGTAGAGAAATCTAATGATCGAAATAAGATTCGAATCACATACATTTTCTTGCTTACTTAGAACGAAATGAAATCTACATGATTTTTCTCTCTATCTATACATACATGTAAACACACATATATCCTCTATGTCAAATTAAGTGCCCACACACCATCTATGCCATGAAAATGGTTGAGTTCGGAGCCCTATTTATAAAGTACGAAGGGTTGCATCTATCCAAACGAAGAGTTGTATCAATTGGTGAAAGATTGCATCACTTCATTGTGATTGGTTGAATTGGGTTGATTTTATCCATAATGGAAAGGAACCTTTTCATGATTGGTTGACTTCCAAAAGGTGTCTTATCGTTTGGTAGCTGATGGCGGTTGATGGCGATTGAAAGTTTTTATCCGGCTGTTGAAAGAAGAGAAGAGTTGACCAAAAAACCGTCAACGTTGCTACTACGAATGATTGTCACGACCATGAATACTTGGTTGGCAACTTTTTTTTTGTGAAAGTTAACTAGTCACGGCCGTGATAAGTATGTCAAATTGTGACATGCCTTAATCACATGATTCCTCTTTGCGATTTCTTTTAAGCATATGGTTTTGAAATACTTTGTACTTTGCACCCATTTTTCATGCTATGCTTTCTTTTCTTTTTCACTCAATGAATGGTGGTAGTTTCTACTCCGTACCATTCCTCACCTTTTGCATAACTCATTGGTTATCCTCTCTTTCTTTTGATTTTTCACTCTTAATACCCTCATCCTTTATTGTTCAATTTCAAAGTATTATGGCTATAGTTTCCAAACACTTTAAACACACTCAATACTAATAGGACTTATTCGATATTTGCATATAAATCTTATAGTAAGAATACTACTAGATATTACTCCACTTAAACTTATCGGTAGCATTAAACTAAAAATATACAACTTATACTAATTCATGTTGCATTGAAATGTAAATCGAAACTTACTTGGATGTTGCTTTTGAATATCACTCACCACTCATCCTTGCCAAATTGGTAAATATTGTGCTAAAAACGCTCACACTTCCAACTGTGTGGTATATTCTAAACTTTTTTATTCGAAATATGCACTAACATCAAACTTGTAATACCTAACAGTCACAATAACCTTGGACATTATGTTAGTATAGTATAGGTATGGATAATGTATAAATAACAATAAATCAAGAAAAATTTTCAAATTCTTCTGTTTTTAATTTTATTTAATTTTTTAGATTTTTAGGGATTTTTACTAATGCCCCCCCCACACTAAAGAACGCAATGTCCTCATTGTGAAAGACTTTATTAAAATATTAACCTAGTTTAAAACACACAACTGAAAAGAAAATAAAATTAAATAAAAGAAAAAGAATTTGAACCCGTTTTATTCATCAGAACTTAAATCTGGAGGGCTCGATTAGATTTCAAAATTCTACATTCTGAAACACGTATTCAACTTTTGGTTCAATGAAATGTTGGATTTTGTAAGTTGACGAACATCTTGCTGTATTGAGGCAATGTCTAAGCATGATTGGTTGACATTTTTCACGAACTTTCCTCTCCAAGTATCATTTGTACTTCCCTAGGCTTATCTTGAATTACTACTTTCTAATTGAACTTCTTCAACGTCCTCTTCATCGGGTTGATTTTCTCAAGAAGTAGATTCTTGCATCAGGTCTAAGCTTCCTTACCCTTACTGTATATGATAGAAACGTAAACTTTGCTCCTTATTCTTTAACCAATCCTGCTCTCTTCATAAACACTCCTCCCATAAAATTAAATTTCTCCCTTGGATTATACTTGGACGGTAATCGATTCTTTTCCCCCAAAATTATTCCACAAATTGCATTTGCACCTCTAACTCTAGGCTTTTTTTGTGTAGTCAGACTAGTGATGGACTCCAAACTATACATTGAAAACTTTGGTTGAAATTGCGCACTCCAATATTTCCAAGTCCTTCATTGACACCTTAGTTGTTTCATGTCAAAAGAAAAGACCTTGAGAAATAAACTTGTGAAGGTAGAGAAGGCTATTACTTTGGATGTTCTTGTTGGATGAGTTCTTGATGTCGTATCGATCCAATCCCATTAACTCAGTCCAAACATCCATTAATTCATAATTTTCATCTTTCTCAATCTCATCAAAATTTTCCCCCAAACTAAACCATTTGATTAAATCTATCATAGTGAACTTATATTCTTCTCCTCCATTCCTAAATTTCATTTTCAAGATATTTCCATCTTCAGTAATAGTAACAAAGAATTCAAGGACCCATTCCTCGATAATAGGAAATCGCATATTCACAAACTTCCCCAATCCAAATAGCGAAAAATACTCCTCCACTTCTGCATGAATCCCAGCATCAATAGCAAAAGTAGGATCGCAAAAAAGCGTACCGTGAAAATTGAAGTTCTTGATTCTCAAGTATCTTTCAACTTCTTCTTCACTATAGATTGGAAAGGGACAACCAAATTCATTTTGTCAATTTACCACTTTGCTCTTCCTCTTTTATGATTTTGTTTTCTTTGGTGCCATTATAATGAAACTGAAGAATTTTGAAACATAGATTTGAAAAATATAAAATTTGTTTTTTTTGAAAGGACTGAGATAATGAAAAAGAGTTTTGCAAAAACAAACTAGGAAAAGAGGTTATTTATATAGAAATTAGGGTAATTATTGCCCTTGCAATGGATATATTCTAAATATAACTGTTTAAATATCTGTTACAGCAATAACTGCTGCACAAATCGTATGTGTCGTGATCGTGAAGGTTAGTCACGATCGTAATTCTCTCTTATACAGAAATAGAGAGTTTAGACCAAACTGATCACAAGCGTGATGCATGTCGCGGTCGTGATATGCCAAAATAAAAAAATTTTGTTCTTTTCTTTTATTTGAAAAGCTATACTAATATATAAAAATAAATAAAAATACACTATTACATTATACTATATATTTTAGGAAAATATAAGAGATTTAAGTATCAATGGAGTTTTTCAACCCCTTGACTTCATATTCATGGATGAAATCCAACTTAACAATCTCTTGGATGCAAGCATCAATCAAGTAAAGTTTCATGCTTATATCTTCATGCATTGGATATTTATCAGCTTTACCCATGTTAAATTCCACAGTATCATCACATATGCTTAACTTAATTTTGCCTTCTGAAACATCTATTAATGTTTTGCAGTATGCATAAAAGGTCTTCCTAAAATTATAGGACACTTTTCATCATATGCAAAATCTAGCACAACAAAGTCTATTGGGAAAACAAATTTATCCACTTTAACTAGCACATCTTCTACTATGCCATAAGGATATTTAATAGACTCGTTAGCCAATTGTAAGACCATATTTTTCCTTTTAACTTTAGCATCAAGCTTCAACTCTTTGTAGATCGATAAAGGCATAAAGTTTATACTAGCCCAAGATCATATAAACATTTTGGAAAAGAAATGTTTCCAAGTTTGTATGGAATTGTGAAACTTCCTAGATCTTTTAGTTTAGTGGGCATTGTAGCAGTTATTATTTTGCTACAATCTTCAGTTAAAGATACTTTTGATATTCCTTCTAAACTACATTTACAAGATAAAAGTTCTTTAATAAACTTACCATAGTTAGGAATCTGAGTAATGGCTTCAATAAATGAAAGGTTGATTTCCAAACCTTTAAGTTTGTTGATGAACTCAATGAATTTCTTATCCTCATTTTTTTCTTCATTCTTTGTGGAAATGGTGGTTGAGGGTGATTAACCTTTCCGGATATAGGTTGTTCATCCGCTACTATGTTATCATTTGGTTTACTCGGCTTTTCATCCGGTACTTCAACAACATCATTAGCAAGCATACTTGAAGGTTTTGGTTCATCTAGTAATTTACCACTATGAAGGGCTATAGCATGCACATTATCCTTAGGATTTCCTTCTATGTTACTAGATAGATGGCCTTTTCCCTTAGTAGAATAGCACTCGCTAATTGACCAACTTGTATTTCCAAATTATGAATGGAAGATGATTGATTTTTAAACATTTGATCCATCTTATTCTCTAACTTTCAATAACATTCTTCAGACTCTGATTGCTTATTACAAACTCCTTCCAAAAATTTATCTATTTTACTTGTTAATTAACCTATTCTATCAGTACTCTGGTAATTCTTTTGTTGATTATCACCATACTTCCAATTAGAATTCCTATAGTTATTTCCATTATTGCCATAAGAATTCCCTTGACTTTGAACATAACTTAATTGGTCCCCTACACATGGGTTAAAGTTACACTCAAAAGCAGTGTGTCCAATTTGACCACAATTTTCACATGTCAAAGGGTTACTCTTATTTATATGCATGTTATCTATCTTATTAGATAAAGCAGATATTTGTGTTGTACATTATGACCTCATGTTAAAGATAGGATCCATCACTCCTTATGTAGTATTACAACTTGAGTTGTACATTATAAACTCATGTTAAA
>CATIWQ010474384.1:0-40881 GCA_949673415.1 Euphorbia schlechtendalii | reverse complement strand
GAGCGACCAGTACTAAGCATAGTACTATTGTTATCCAGGTTTATATAATCATCTTAATTCATTTGCACTAGATTTAGAAAAGTCATTTCATGTGTTTCTCTACAGTGAATAATTGAATATCTAAGTGTCTAGAACCGAATCAGTTAAAGTAGTCTAGTGTACATAATATCTTTGATAATTTGGCATGTTTTCTTTCCTATACTTGTTCGTAGGGATAATCTATACCGATTTCTTCTACTCTAATCTATTTATACATTTATGTATTTATTTACCATCATATTCCAACCAACCAAACAACAATAAAATTATCTATTTTATTTTCTTTTTCCCGTTACTCTTGTTGGTCTTTAGAATTGGTTCCTTCCCTGTGGGTTCGATATCTTTTAAAACTATATTGCAACTGTATACTTGCAGTTATCATCATTTTTCTATTTGATAAGTGGTATTGACAACACCTGTACTTTAAAGCAAAGATCTCGTGAATAAGTTATTAAAATTATTAGTATAAAAGTGGCGAATAAGTTTTTAGCACCATTGCCGAGGAAGGCAAGTGCGTTCTAGAGATCAAATTGCAAGAGAATGGCAATTATATAGATTTATTTTTTTATTTTTATTTCTAGTTTTTAAGTATTTATATTTATTTTTAACATATTTTTCTTGATTATTCATTAAGTTTTCTTTCTAGGGTGTGCATGCCAAGTATGCATAGTTCGGGAGAAAATTTGGCCTCTTTCGAATCAGAAATAGAACGGTTTGGTAAGAGCAGAAAATAATACAATTTGTTTGTGTATTTTGAATTAGTGTGGTTTTAAAATAAAAGAAAACAATAAATTTTTTTTGGATTTTGAACATATCACGACCGCGACTTGTATCGAGCTCGTGAATTAAGTTTTCAAAACTTTCTATTTCTATATGGAGAAAGTCTGATCGCGATTGGCTTTCACGATCACGATTGGTGCGATTTTACAGCAGTTATTACTGTAACAGCTCTATTCTAACGGTTATAAATGAAATATATCCATTGAAAACACCCATAATTACCCAATTTCCTATATATATATACCTATTTTCCTAAGTAGTTTTCACAAATTAATCACTCTTTTACACAAATACAAACTCTTGAAACAAGATTTCTCTTTTTTTCCAAATTAAACATGAATCTTTCTTTCTTGAATTCAATGGCTCCTAAGAAGTCTGTAGCAACTAAGGGCAAGAACAAATTGGTCAACCAACAGAATAAGTATGGATGCCCTTTTCCAATTTATAGCGAAGAAGAAGTTGAAAGATACTTGAGAATAAAGAACTTCGATTTTCATAGTACGCTTTTCTACTATCCTACGTTTGCTATTGATGCTGGGATTCATCCGAAAGTAGAGGAGTATTTTTTGCTGTTTAGATTGGAGAAGTTTGTGAATATACATATTCCTTTTATCGAGGAATGGGTCCTCGAATTCTTGGTTACTGTTGAGGAAGATGGGAGTTTCGTCAGAAGGAATTTCAGAAATGAAGGGAAAGAGTATAAATTCACTATGATGAATTTAGTTCAATGGTTTGAATTTGGAGAAAGGTACAAAGGGATTGAAGAAGATGAAGATTACGATGTAACAAGTATTTGGACAGAGTTAACGGGATTGGATCGATACGATGTCAAAAACTCGTCCAATAAAAATATTAGAAGTAACAGCCTTCTATACCTCTACAAGTTTATTTCTCAAAGTTTTTCTTGCGACATGAAACTACAAAGGTATCGATGAAGGATTTGATCTTGTTGGAATGTGCAGTCGAGCAAGTAAAGACAAAATTACCAGTGTACTTATTAGAGTCCATCACTAGTCTTACTACACATAAAAAGGTTAGAGTTGGAGGGGCAAATACAATTTGCGGTATAATTTTGAGAGTGAAGAATTAACTACCATACCGACATGGTCCAAAGGAGAAGTTCAACTTCATGGGAGGCATTTACATGAAGAGGGCAAGCTTAGCAAAAGCAGAACAAGGGAAGTTTACATTTTTACCATATGGAGTAAGGGTGAGAAAGATAAGGCTGACAAAAGGATCTTCTTCTAAAGGAAATCAACCCGAAGAGGACATTAACGAAATTCAATAAGGGAATAGTGAAGCAAGACAACCCTCCGAAAGTACCAATGAAATTACTTGGAGAGGAAAATTTGTTGATGATGTCAATAAGGCTTGTCTCGACATCGCCTCTATACAACAAGATGTTCGTACTTCACAAAATCCAACATTTCCTTGAACAAAAAATTGGATTCGTACTTCAGAATGCAGAAATATGGGTATCTCACCGAGTCCACCCAATTCAAGTTCGAAAGAATGAATAAATCGGGTTAAAAATTCCTTTTTCCTTTTATTTTATTTTAGTTTGTGTGTTTTATTTTTCATATTTTAAGTTAAAAGTATCTCACAATGAGGACATTGTTTTCTTTAGTGTGGGGGAGCTTTTGTATAAATTCCCGAAAAATCCAAAAAAATTAAATAAAATGAAAAAAATCAAAGGATTTGAAAATTTTTCTTGATTTATTGTTATTTATACGTTATCCATACCTATACTATACTAACATTTTTTCCAGGGTTATTTTTGAGTGTTAGGTATTTCAATTTTGATGTTAGTGCATTTTTCGAACAAAATGTTTCGAATACACCACACGGTTGAGAGTGTGAGCGTTTTAGCACAACATTTATCAATTTGGCAAGAATGAGTGGTGAGTAACATTCGAAAGCAATAATCCAAGTAAGTTTAGATATACATTTCAATGCAACATTAATTAGTATAAGTTGTATAGTTTTAGTTTAATGCTACCAATAAGTTTAAATGGAGTAATATCTAGTAGTGTTCTTACTAGAAATTTTATATGCAATTCTCGAATATGTCCTATAAGGATTGAGTGTGTTTAAAGTGTTGGGAAACTATAGCCATAATAGTTTGATATTGATCAATAAAGGATGAGGGTATTGAGAGAAAATCAAAAGAAAGAGAGGATTACCAATGAGTTATGCAAAAGGTGAGGAATGGTACGGAGCAGAAACTGCATCCATTCAATGAGTGAAAAAAGAAAAGTAGCATAACATGAAAAATGAGTGCAAAGTACAAAGTACTTCAAAAAACATATGCTTGAAACAAAAAAATGAGAGAGTGGTATGGAGCATAAAATGCAACCACTATATGTTTATCATCCTAGGTTATACTTAAGAGAAGGAAATATTCGAGCATGTATATAACACTTATATGAAGATGCAGCTTGGTTGAATCTCCATTAAGAGCAAAGGTATGCAACTAGACTATATGAATTGCACATTACTAATTTGTGGGAAATGACGTTACTTGACTTGAGTATTATGCAATGGGGAATGTGGTACTCACTACAATAGTCATTCACCAAATAAGGTATAAACTTGGATTACTAATTCTATGCACTTCTGTTGTTTACCTTGAGAACAAGGTAAAAGTTAAGTGTGGGGGTGTGATAAGTGTATATTTACACTTATAATCATGATATTTTCAATCATTAAACATTATGGTTTAAGTAATTTTATACTTCATATAAAAGATTTCACGTGGTAGGTAGTTGTTTTTAATGCAAATACAGGTACTAGGTAAATCTTTGAAGTAAAATGATTAGAGTTGGAAATCTATGCAAAAACAGTGAAAAGGTGCAAAAAGATGCTTGGAACTTAAGGAATTGGAAAAGGATCGAAGATGCCAAAGATAGGTAGAAATTGCAAATAGGAATCATGTGAAAACGGCATATCACGATCGCGACACATATATCGTGGTCACGACTTATTAACCTTCACAATAGAAAGTTGCCAACCAAGTATTCACGGTCGCGACATACACTCGCGATCGTGACCTTGACTATTTTTTGTCAACTCTTCTCTTCTTTCAATAGCAGGATAAGAATGATTAATTGCCATCAACCGCCATCAACTGTCAGATAAAAAGACACCTTTTAGAAGTCAACCAATCATGAAAAGGTGCATTTCCATTGTAGATGAGATCGAACCAATTTAACCAATCAAAATGAAGCGGTGCACCTCATCACCAATGGACACGACCCTTCGTTTGAACTGATGCAACCCTTCGTACTCTATAAATAGGGCTCCAAACTCCCTAATTTTGTGGTAATGGGATAGAGTGTGGCATATGGTATATGTTGTGTAGTGTGGTATACATGCATACATAGTTTTAGAGAGAAAATCATGTAGATTTCGCTTCGTTCTAAGTTAGCGAGAAAATGTATAAGTGATTCAAACCTTATTTCGATCACTAGATTTCTCTACATATTAGAGCGATTGTTGTATGAATCTTATCAATAAAAGTTTTCGTTCTTCAACATTCTTTTATTTGAGATTCACAAAAATAACATCTTAGCGGAGGTTCTGTACGAGCCAAGACCGAATTCAAAGTAGACACAGGAAGTGTGGGAATTGATGACTCCCATTAAAGAGTGGATATAGTTTGATCAACTTTAGCTTTCACTTGGATACCTTACAAATTTACATTGCTTTCTACTTATACTTTCTATTTCGAAGTTTATGTATGTCTATGTGTCATATTGTGAAATTCGTGTTGAGTCTTTTATATTAATCAAGTTATGTGCTTTTGAGTTAACTTTAAGAGTGATTTCGAGGTTAACGAGATTGTTTATTATCACTGGATCTATGATTATAACTCTGTTTAGTGAGTCAACATTTTTAGAATGGTAACTTGCTAAATATGGCTATGTGAGAGCGACCCGTACTAAGCATAGTACTATTGTTATCCAGGTTTATATAATCATCTTAATTCATTTGCACTAGATTTAGAAAAGTCATTTCATGTGTTGCTCTGCATTGAATAATTGAATATCTGAGTGTCTAGAACCGAATATGTTAAAGTAGTCTAGTGTACGTAATATCTTTGATAATTTTGCATGTTTTCTTTGCTATACTTGTTCTTAGGGATAATTTATACCAATTTCTCCTACTCTAATCTATTTATACATTTATCTATTTATTTACCATCATATTCTAACCAACCCAACAACAATAAAATTATCTATTTTATTTTCTCTGTTCCGTTACTCTTGTTGGTCTTTAGAACTGGTTCCGTCCCTTTGGGTTCCATATCTTTCAAAACTATATTGCAACTATATACTTTCAGTTATCATCATTTTGCTATTTGATAAGTGGTATTGATAACACCTGTACTTTAAAGCAAAAATCTCACGAATAAGTTATTAAACTTATTAGTAAAAAAGTGCTGAATAGCGCAACAAAGGGAAAAACTCTCAAGCTGAGGTAAATTCTGAAATCCCTTTGTAAATAGAAGAATTCACCCAGGTACTCTTTGATGTAATGAAGATGACTAATAAGTCAGGCAAAAGCATCAAAGAGCTAGTGAGGTGAAGTAAAGATCAAGAAGATACCATTGCTTCCTTATCTCTTGATAACTTCTTTAAGAAAACGCTTAATATCATGAATGTTAAAACAACAAGCTCACTAGATAACATCTTTAAAGGAGAAATGGGTTCCTCCTCTACCCAACAATTAAACTTTGAGTAAACAAACTCGCAATTTTAAGAGGAAGAATCCCTCTAAAAATAAGAAAGCCAACCAGCCCAAAGCAAAAACGGTGTGTGGTTTTAGTGGAAAAGCTGAATATGCCATAGAAATGTGCAGGCACAAAAATGGATATTATGATGAGCATGACTAGAATAATCTAAGTAGGCATAAAAATGGATATTATAATGAGCATAACTAGAATAATCTAAGCACTTCTAACAAGGGAGGACCCAACTCAAAAGCATGGGTACCTAAGAAAATGTAACTATTTTGTAAATGAGGCTACGATCCACTGATAACACTAGATGTGGAATTTGGATAGTGGATGCTCTGGACATATGAAAAGAGATGGAATTTAGCTCATCTCATTGGAGCGAACAAGGAATGGAAGTGTCAGTTTCGAAGATAATAAAAAAGGGAAGATAGTGGGATGTGGCACCATTGGTGTTTCTCCCTTATTGAAGAAGTGTCTCTGGTTAAAGGATTTAAGTTCAACTTACTCAGTGTAACCTAGCTTTGTAAAAGGTAGGAAGATTAAATTCAACTTAGCATGTTGCTCAGTTATTGATTGTAAAACTTACTTAGCTATACTCTTTGCTCCTAGAATTGATATTGTTTATATGATTGATTTATCCCCAGGCTACACGAATGTTTGTCTTGTATCTAAGGAGGATAAATCGTGGCTTTCGCACAGAAGGTTGGGTAAATATGAACATTCTACCCAAACTAGCCAAAGAGCAACTACTTCTTGATTTACCCAGTATTAGCTTTGAGAAAGATAGTCTCTTGCTAGCTTGGTAAGCAAGTAAAAATGTCCTTTAGGGGTATAAACAATGTAGTAACTAAGACACTGTTGGAAGTCGTCCACCTAGATCTATTTGGTCATGTTCAACCTATGCGCATTGGTGAAAAAAGATTCTCATTGGTGGTTGTTGATGACTTCACGAGATTCACTTGGATAGTCTTGCTGAGTAGAAAAGATGAAATCTTTTATTCTTTTGTCAAACTCAATGTTTGGATAATGAACAAACTAGGAACTAAAATCTATAGAATCCAAAGTGATTATAGACGTGCATTTGAGAACTTTTGTTTCAATGAATTTTGTTCAACGGATGACATTGACCACATACCGAAGTACTTTTATGGAGAAGTTGTTAACACAACCTATTACATCTTGAATTGGGTTTTAATTCGCCAAATTCTTGAGCAGTCACACTATGAGCTTTTGCGAGGGTGCAAGCATAAGATTGGTCATCTCAAATCATTTGGTTATAAGTGGTTCATTCTAAACAGTAAGGAGCAGTAAGGAAAGTTTGATCTGAAGGCTGATGAAGGTATCTTTCTGGGTTACTCAACTAATAATAGGGCTTATAGAATATTTGTCAAAAGGACTAGCTTATTAAAAGAGTTTATGCATATAGATTTCAATGAAACTAACAATGCAGATAGATGACCATCCAATGAAGATGAAGGAGTAAACCAGTAAGAAAATCAACTCAACATGCCACTCTCTATGCTTCCCAACCCAACTCAAGAACCTAAAGCTTAAGAAGTTAAATCTAATGAAGATCTTTCAATCAACTTCAATGAAAAAAAGATCAAGCTCAGCCTCACTAACCAAGCGTAGAGACTCCAGTTATAGATGTGAGTCTTCCATGAGAGATTAAAACTCATTGCAATCACCATCTAAAAAGTACTGTTAATGATGTTCATGATCTTGCAATGATGCAAGGTCAACTAAGCAGAATGATGAGCCATCCATCTTTCATCTCGTTGATTGAATCTAAGAAGTTTGAAGATGTAGAAGGAGATGATTTTTGGAAGATCGCAATGGAAGAGGAGCTGGATCAGTTCAAACGCAATGATGTTTGGGATCTAGTTCCAAAGACCAAAGGAAAATCAATCATCGAAACTAAATGGGTTTTCAAGAACAAGCTTGATGAAGATAGCGTTGTTGTCAGAAATAAGGCCAGGCTTGTCGCTCAAGGCTACAATCAGCAAGAAGGCATAGATTATGATGAAACCTATGCTCTTGTAGCTTGGCTCAAAGCAACCAAGATCTTATGTGCTTTCGCATCTCATATAAACTCATATTATTTCGAATGGATGTTAAAAGTTCATTCTATAGTTCTTGATTCAACAGGAAGTTTATGTGCGTAGCCTCCGGGCTTTGAAGATCTGAAGAATCCTGAGCATGTCTTCAAACAGAAGAAAGCTCTCTATGGATTGAAGCAGGCTCCTATAGCATGGAATGAGAGGCTAACTAATTTCCTTATCTACAAAGGCTATGAAAGAGGGAAAGTAGATACAACTCTGCTTATCCAGCAAAAGAAAGAAGATGTGTTGCTTGTTCAAATCTATGTGGATGATACCATTTTTGGAGTAATTGATGAGAAGTTGTGGAAGAAGTTCAGCAAGCAGATGAAGAGCGAATTTGAAATGTCAATGATGGGAGAGCTCAATTTTTTTCGTGGACTTTAAATCAAGGAAAGTGAAGATGGAATCTTCATTAGTCAAGGAAAGTATGCTAAAGATGTCCTGATGAATTTGATATAGAGCATTCGAAGCCAATGTCCACTCCCATGGCCACTAACACAATCTTGAGTAAGGATGAAGCTAGTAAGCTCGTAGACAGCAAGTTCTAAGAGGTATTATTGGCTCTCTCCTTTACTTAACTACTAGTAGGCTTGATATTCAATATTTTGTGTGCTATTGCGCACGTTATCAAGCTGACCCCAAAGAATCTCACTTAGCAACTATTAAGAGAATTCTCCGGTACATGCAAGGTTTTATTAATGCAAGTCTATGGTATCCCAAAATTCAGATTTCACTCCTAGAAGATTCATAGATGTTGACTATGGCAGAAACAAGCTCGATAGGAAAAGCATCATAGGAGGATGCCATTTCCTTGGAGAATGCCTTGTCTCTTGGTATGGTAAAAAGTAAAATCCTCTTTTGCTAAGTACAGCGGAAGCTGAATACATGGCGGCAAGAAGTTGTGTAGCAAAATTGCTATAGATTAAGCAGTAACTAGAGGATTAAGGTATAAAGTAAAAATGCCTTGAAGTTATTTGTGATAACAAAAGCGCAATTGACCTATCCATGAATCCAATTCAACATGGCAGTATGAAGCATGTCAATATAAGACATCGAGCTGACATAAGGCATCATGTGCTAATGAGAGATTTCTAGTTATAGTATGTTCCTTCAAAAGAATAGCGAGCTAACATAATCACCAGACCATTAGCCGAGGAGTATTTCAATGTTCTAAGGAAGCTTGTTGGAATGGCTAACCCCATGTGAAGAAAATTCAAGAATTTATGTCTAAGCGTTGAAAATCAAGCTTCAACTATGCCGAATGAGGTAACAAGTATTTAACACCATCTATATTTTAAAGTAACACTTTGAGATTTAGTGTCACTGTTAAAACTAAAAAACCACTTTATCCAAAGGGCATTTTTGAGTTGGAACCGTTTGTAACAAAACTCACCGTTTTACTATACTAGTTAAATCCTTGTTAATCTCAGCATTCATATTCATCTTGTATTTTGCAAGCATCACGTATAATTGCAATTTGAAAGAGCATATAAAAGCAGTAGCATGTTGGAGAGAAGAAAACTCTCAAGAGATTTTACAAAGAACCCTAAAATTTTCTCATCTCTCATAATCTATCAGCTGAAAATGGCTCAAACAAGAAAGTCTCTCAATCTCCAAGGCATTTTAAAGAATAACATATATCTGCATATCAACGGATCGGTGGAGAGGATCATTTTTCCCCATGGAATCGTTTTCACCAAGGTTGATTGGCCAGAGAATGAAGACTTTAGACCAGTTAATGAAGTTGATTATGAGGGGCTATTGCTGAACAAGTACATGCGAAAGGTTATCAAGAAACAAAATCTCAGTCAATTCATGTTGTTTGAAGGACTAGCCATCAAAAACCATATTAAGGGTTTCTACCAGAGTCTCTACACCATTCAAGGCTATGACGATGTTCTTTTAGTGGAATTCAACAACACTTTGTACTTAACTTCTATGGATTTGGTGGTGAGTCTTCTCAACATGCCTTTGAAGGGCACAAAGCTGAGAAGAACAACAAATGAAAACAAGGTCATTATCCCACAAGATTGGGAACTCCCTGCTGATTACAGATCTAGAGAGATATCCGCTTCAGGGATGAGCTTGGAAGCTAGGGCTTGTCATGAGCTGCTAGTGAAGATGATCCTACTCAAAACAGGATCTTTGAGTAGTTGCATGTACTTTAAGAGGTGTGTGGTCTATAATATGGTAGAAGGAAAGAAACTTAACCGGTAAGTGATGATTCTTCATCACTTGACAAAAGTTACTACAGTCTAAGATTACACCGATGTGAGCACGGGATTTTGTACCAGCTCACGCGTTCAATGATGATGGCTTTTCGAGATATTTATCGTCGAATCACACGATTTTCGACCGTCCAATGATCTTCAAATGAGAGTTCTCCTCGTAAAAAAAATAAATAAATATTTCCGGGCCCTAAATAAATATTTAGGATCGTAAAAAAATATTTAAAAACCTTATGTGAAAACTTAAAGGCTTAAAATATTTTAAGGACCTAAATAAAGTTTAAGTGTTTAGAATAATTTAAATCAATTTTTTTTATAAGAATATGTATATAAAAGGAAAAAAGGAAATAAAAAGAAAAGGAATAAAAACAAGAAAGCAAATAAAAGAAATGGAAAATATATAATAAAAAAGGAAATAAATAAATATAGATGGGCAATAAAAATGGTACTTGAATAGTACTACAATATAATCCAAATACATAATGAAAAAAAATTATATCATTTAATAATACCATTTAAATGGTACTATTAAATGTTATCCGAAAAATTCAGCCTATAAATAGGGGGAATTTTCCGTTGAAAGGAGGCTCGAAATTTCAGATAAAATTCTCTTCTTCAGATAAAAAAAATATAGATAAAAATACTTTCTTTTCTTCTAATTTTTTCTTGGATCCAAAACACATTTGGATCCCAAATTTTTTCATATTAAAAATCAAATTTCTTCATCTTTTTTTCTTCAAATATCCTCAGATATTCTCGGTTCTAAAACAAATTTAGAACCCGAGTCTGATTATCATTTGGATAAATAAACACTTATTTTTCCACATTAAATGACAATTAAATCAAAACGAACGAGGAACACTCCCGGGGATCGATCGGATACGCCGAAGTGGATTCATACCGCAAGGGTAAGCCTCTGAGTTCCTAGAACTGCGAATTCCAAGTTTATCATCTGCTTCATCTCTTTCTGATTTTTTTTATTTATGAACCTAGGAATTATTTTATTTATTATTGTAAATGTTGTAATAATTCTCTTCATCTTAATCTTCTATTTTATTTCTTTTTAATTTTTATGTTAGAATACCCCAACGAAGGGAATTAAAATTATTCCCTGATAACATACCTCACCTTATGCCATGCGATCATTTTCACTAATAAAATTGATCAACATGTTTGTAAATAAAAATGAACTATTTTTATTTAAAATAACACCTTTAAACGTCGATGTTCTAATTAGGCCACACGGGCCTCTCTAAAATCAATTTGAACATATGTGATATCCTCTGTGCTAACCTTTATGGGTGCAGGTTAGATGTATGTTTAGGATTTTATTTTTCTTTCGGGTATTGCACATATTTTTGAGGAAATGTAATTAATAAGTTAGCAGGCGGTTGCATCCCCTAATTTTTTGAAACCTTGTAATTTTTATTTTCGCATTTATTTTCCGCATTTACTTGCTGCTTTGTGGATGGTTTATTATTCCGCTTTGTGGATGGTTTATTATTTTGCAATACGTGAATCATGCATATAAAGTCTAAACATGACCTAAGTGCGAATATGCATAACTAAGAAAATACGGTTTTCTGTAGATGTAATATAATGTGATCACATAAGAAATAAGTAACTTATCCCAGACCCGAATCACTGTATCTTGGTGGGCCGTCCCCCGGACATTAAGCCTCATAGGACTCTAATTCTTGGAAAGAGCTAATTAAGGTGGCGACTCCATACTAAGAGACGGCGATTCGGGTTTGACCAAATCTAAAATGTTTTTCGCTCTCTCTTTCAACCTTTTTCCCGGGTCCCTGACCCGGTGCTTTTCTTTTTCAAACACCCTAGTGGACCGCGCCTCTCATCTCTGCGCGCTCTCGGGCCACCGTTCCGTGTCGCCCGCTCATAGTGGCGACTCCACTGGGGATTTTTTTTTCTAAAACTTGTTTTTTCAAAGGTTTTAGATTTTGGATAAGTGCCAAAAATTATTGATCACATTATTCCATTTTATCTTAATTATGACATATTCATAATAACGCATTGCAGTAGAAGGGATTAGCCCATAAGTCTAAGGTACCCTTATTATCGCAAAGCTTTCTCTTGTACTAATCTACCTCCATGAGAAAAGGTAGTGCTTGAGCGGGTGGAGCACTTGTTGCCATATCGGATGTACCTCCCTCATTAGACGCTTGGAGTGTATTTTAGCGCAACAAGAACCTTCTACATCAACAACCCATTTGTAACCTTCATGTAAGTAAACCATAGGCATTTACCCTAGGGTGTTACCCAAACATGCGATCATGCATTATATTTTCCTACATATGCACTCCTTAGTATCTTCATAATACTAAGATGAACCAAACTTAGGATAGAGACTAGCCAAAAACCCTACACGCAGGAGTTGTATGGTTGGAAGATATGATGTTGCATGTTATGTGCTACTTGTATACTACTTTCAATTTGTCATTATACAAAATTCATACTAACCATGAATTTTTGTGCAAACACTCGAATGCACACACTCATGATATTAAATGTACATATCACGTTATCATCATGATATCACATATAATTAGGCACAGTTGACACTATAGATTGTGTCACCCTGGGATAACATAAAATCACTTAGGGACATCACTTACCCCTTTTCAGCGAGATGTCCACTTGACATCCAGCCATTAGCCTGTACATGGCAAACATATCTTTCTTTTGCTACACTTGACATCCGACACTTAGCCCGCAAGGGGCAATAACCTTTCCACCACATCACCCATGAGATGTCCACTCAACATCCAATTCACAGCCCTTCCGGGGTAATTATACACACCAAAAGCCCAAACGGGGCAAATAACTACCCAAAACAATTTTTCCCACATTAAAGGATATCCCAGTTGATGTCCTAACCTAAACCCAAACAAGGCAAACTTACTTCCAAAGTTTTACCTTACCAAATCTTCAAGAGTATACGCCTCATACCCGGATCATTCGCCCACACTAGGTAATAATTCACGTATCACTACATACCCTCAAATAGTGATGACAACATAGGTATCCAAAACTCCGCTCTAATTAGGCAAAATAACCAAATCATTCCTTAGATAGCCATATACGGTAGTTATCTTCATTTCACAAAACCTCAAACCATGGACCTATCACCTCACTTACATCACTCATATTACGATGTCACACCAACATTGTACAAATCTCAAATCCAACCCTTATTGTTGGATTTTCGTTTCCATATGTTTCCATTTTTTACCTAACGACTAACATGTTTGTTTCAAATGGATTGACATACATGTCATTTCACATCATGGCATGCTAACCCCTTGTGAATGCAGCTATAACATTAAACATTTCACGCATTTCTCGCATCATGAGTCATGTCATGAATCGTACATGCACAGTCTGATCTTCTGCTTGTATATCTTAGCTTGGAGAATGCCTGCTCGATGCTTGGTCCGTGTTTCTCTGATCGTAGCCAGTCTGGAGGGGGTTCCATACACTTACTCAAGTGAGGACTCAGGTTCAGACTCAGATTCAGTTCAATGCACTATTATGACCAATCCACAAGGAGAAGGTGTAAGGGAAGATCACCCTGTCCGTACGAGACAAAATTCTCAGCAGTTGTCGGTGAGCACCGAGATCACAACTGCCATAAATGCCTTTTCCAACAGTGAACAGCTAGCTACGCTCATTCACCAACACATCGGGAGGACCCAGAATTTAATGTCCATCCCGGAGGTCACCCTTAACAATGTCAATCTGACAGGGGGTCCTCCTACTAACTTTCATCAGTTTGGGGTAGGACAAAGTTAGCTGAACCAAAGTCAATTCTTCCTTGGACAAATTGTCCAGCCCGCATTCGCACCAGGGCCTTTCTACCAAGGAATGACCCAATAGCCTATTCTTAACTAGAGTACGTTAGTCACCTCGCAGTTCAAGGCACCTCAACTGCCCCACTTTACAGCATATCCCCAAGGGTAATATGGCTCTTATCCAAGTGCAGGGGATGCCATCCTCCAACAACCTAGCATGGTGGAACTATGGTAACAGTTCTTGGCCATTAACAATGGCCACCTAAGGTACACATACCCTACGCAACCGACAATGGGAGAAGAAGACAGCTTACCCCCAAAGTTGGCAATGCCGTAGTTTGAGAAGTACGTAGGATCTAGCGACCCACGCGCTCACTTAACACATTATTAAACGGTGATGAGAGCATTGAGGGTCAGCGATCGAATGATGGCTAAGCTCTTCATTGTCACCTTAGGCCACCCCGTCAACGAATGGTACAGCCACCTTCCGCTGGACATAGCTACCAATTGGAATAGCCTCGCTTAAGCTATGCTGGAGCATTATGGTTTCAACTCTCAGATGGAAACCACAATGCAACATCTGAAGGCTATAAGGTAAAGGAATGGTGAGAACTTCAAATCTTACTATACACGTTGGATGGCCACACAGGTCAGACTTAGGGCTCGCTTAAGTCTACCGGAGATGATAACAAAGCTGTTGGATGGCTCACTACCACCATACAGGAACAAATTTGGATCTGATAGCTTCTCCAACTATCAAGAAGTGTTTGAGAAGGTAAAACGGATGGAGCATTTCGAATCCATGGATACCTATGGGGGCACTAACTTGTTATGGATGATTATGTAATAAATTAGCATTTAGCTACTTTGCCCACAGGGCCTTTTGAATTATTTTTGAATAAATTGAACATTATTTATTTGCTTGATATTTTATCAACGACATCACACATTCGCATAAATATATACATAATGTTTTTAGCACACGTGACACATCATTTCATGAAATTAATTTGGATATAAATGGATTCCCCACAATAAATTCAAATGATTTGACTCTTGAGAGAAAGTGAGAGACAAATAAACGTACTTAGATAATGTGTGATAGCAATTGCCTCATCATACAAGGACGAAAGATCAATGGAAAGATCTCCAAGCATGAAATGTCCATTGACTCAACCAAGGGAACGAAGCACACAAAGATCAAAAGGATCGGAGCCAGAATAAGGCCAAAATGTTGACCAAGCAAGTTGGGACCAAACAACTGACGCAATGTCACAAAGAAGGAGTCAAATCGTTGAAACACTTCAATAACTCCATCATAACCATTCACAAGACCAAACAACCGGCGCAACATCACAAAGAAGGAGTCAGATCATTGAACACGTCAACAACTCCATCACCACCATTCATAAGACCAAACAACTGGCTTAATGCCACAAAGTAGGAGTGAGATCGTTGAACACATCAACAACTCCATCAAACGGCTCACCACCATTTGTGAGGCAATCAAGCAATGATCGAAGCCCTAGAAAGGTCAAAGTATATGGCACAACACTAAAAAGGAGTTAGATTATTAAACACGTATCCTTCACATGACTCGCTACCATTTGTGGGGCAATCATCACACCATCTAAAGAAACACCGATGATCAAAACTCATCATCACATACACCTCGAGCCAGCAAAGCGGCACGAGCACCAACCAATCAATTAAAGATGCTAAACAAAATAATAAATGAAGTCATAGACATGGACGGCAAGCGATCTACCAAGTCTTACACAATTACTATCACGCATAGGTGAAAGAAATAAACCTATAAAAAGTAGTACAAACAAAAATAAATTTGTAATTAGCCTGTCAATTAACACTCAGTTAGTTGAGCAAAAATTAGGGTTTCTTTTCAAACCACAAAAAGAATTGTTCGTTGAGTTGAAAACTCGAAAAGGCCGGCTCAGGCAAAAGTTAGGACATCGAGAGAACCGCATTGGTTAGAAAACCTGAGAGGGCTAATCAATGGCAGGAGTCAAATCATTTGAAACATTTACACCCCTGTTAAGTTCATCAAGGAATTGTCATTTTTTGCTGAATCTCTATGCATATGCTTATTTTGATTGCGAAATAAAAAAAAATGAAAAAGTAAGAATAAAATAAAGAAAAATGAGTTTGCTGGATTGAAAACATGAAAGGTCGGTCTAGGAAAAAATTAAGACTAGGTTTGATAGATTGAAAACCCGCAAGGGCAATCCATGAAAAACTTAGAACTAAAACAATATCAAATTCATCACCTCTTCCTCAGAATGGTACGAGACATCACATACCTTCAACACTTCAGGCAAAAGTTTTGCAAGCGATCATCGCTGACACAATGTGGGATCAACGATTCATCAAAACTTTCCTCAGATCATTTCCAAGCTAGGAACTCGAATCTAATTCAATGAACCCATGGTCGTCGGTTTGAGCAAGTCATCAATAGAATCCCCAACAAGACAAACCCTAGGGGCAACCATGCACCAGCACAAGAGAAGGCTCCTCAATGGATAAAGCCTACGATGCCTACATACATCATATGATAAATATTGTTCATGCATAAATCATGCATGCATCACATACGCATCATGTTATTTACAAGCAAAAATGATGCCGAACCAGGGCAACACCGTCCTAGTATACAGAAACCTACAAACAAGACGATGGCACACTCAAGCCTAAAGTCAACATTGCAACAAAAGCCTCCTGCAACGGAGCGGTTCTCGGGACATTCTCGAATTTCTATTAAACTTATTTATTTATCATGTTTTAATTTTTGATTGAAGGGGCAAAATTTTTTGCATCGCATAAACTCAATCCAATAATTAAAACATTCATCATCAAATGTATTAACATTATCTTTTTTCTGATTTGTTACAGGAAATAAGTCAACATCTTATTAAGGAAATTCAAAGCATAACCGAAGAAGGAAACAGTTATCTCAATGGCTGAAGAAAGAAACAGTCTCACTTATCAACCGGAGAATGAAACGGTCATCGACTACAACAAGGACGCTGCAAATAGAAATGATCGACCCACCTGCAAGGGGCACCAAGTACCTAAGGGATTCAAAAGAAAGAAACGGACAACCCTATGAAGACACAGCGCCAGAAAGGAAGGCCTATGTTATCACTAATTGGGAACGCGAAGTCACCAACCACACCGATCAGGTATTCTCTCTATCCCTACGCTCTTTTTGTGTGATCATACTAGTTATACAACCAGCAATTATCACACGAGGGGTAGCTGTGAGCACGGGATTTTGTACCAGCTCGTGCGTTCAATGATGATGGCTTTTCGGGATATTTATTCTCGAATCACAGGATTTTCGACCATCTGACAATCTTCAAATGGGAGTTCTTCTCGTAAAAAAATAAATAAATATTTCAGGCCCTAAATAAATATTTAGGATCGAAAAAAATATTTAAAAACCTTATGTGAAAACTTAAAGGCTTAAAATATTTTAAGGACCTAAATAAAGTTTAAGAGTTTAGAAAAATTTAATTAAATTTTTTTTATAAGAATATGTATATAAAAGGAAAAAAATAAAAAAAATGAAAAAGGAAATAAAAAGAAAAGGAATAAAAAAAAGAAAGGAAATAAAAGAAATGGAAAAAATATAATAAAAAAGGAAATAAATAAATTTAGATGGGAAATAAAAATGTTACTTGAATAGTACCACAATATAATCCAAATACATAATGAAAAAAAAGAAAATAATATCATTTAATAATACCATGTAAATGGTACTATTAAATGGTACAGGAAAAATTCCGCCTATAAATAGGGGGAATTTTCCGTTGAAAGGGTGCTCGAAAATTCACTTCTTCAGATAAAAAAAACACAGATAAAAATAATTTCTTTTCTTTTAATTTTTTCTTGGATCCAAAACACATTTGGATCCCAAATTTCTTCATCTTAAAAATCAAATTTCTTCATCTTTTTTTCTTCAAATATACTTAGATATTCTCGGGTCTAATAGAAATTTAGAACCCGAGTCTGATTATCATTTGGATAAATAAAACACTTATTTTTCCACTTCAAATGACAATTAAATTAAAATGGATGAGGAACACTCCCGGGGATCGAATGGATACGCCGAAGTGGATTCATACCGCAAGGGTAAGCCTCTGAGTTCCTAGAACTGCGAATTCCAAGTTTATCATCTACTTCATCTCTTTCTGATTTTTTTTATTTGTGAACCTACGAATTATTTTATTTATTATTGTAAATGTTGTAATAATTCTCTTCATCTCAATCTTCTATTTTATTTCTTTTTAATTTTTATGTTAGAATACCCAAACGAAGGAATTAAAATTATTCCCTGATAACAGACCTCACCTTATGCCATGCGATAATTTTCACTAATAAAATTGATCAACATACGTGTAAATAAAAATGAACTATTTTTATTTAAAATAACAACTTTAAACCGTAGATGTTTTAATTAGGCCACACAGACCTCGCTAAAATCAAATTGAACTTGTGTGATATCCTCTGTGCTAACCTTTATAGGTGCAGGTGGGATGTATGTTTAGGATTTTATTTTTCCTTCGGGTATTGCACATATTTTTGAGGATATTTAATTAATAGGTTAGTAGGCGGTTGCATCCCCTGATTTTTTGAAGCCTTGTAATTTTTATTTTCGCATTTACTTTCCGCATTTATTTTCTGCATTTACTTACTGCTTTGTGGATGGTTTATTATTCCGCTTTGTGGATGGTTTATTATTTTGCAATACGTGAATCATGCATATAAAGTCTAAAAATGACCTAAGTGTGAATATGCATAACTAAGAAAATATGATTTTCTGTAGATGTAATATAATGTGATCACATAAGAAATAAGTAACTTATCCCGGACCCGAATCTCTGTGTCTTGGTGGACCATCCCCTAGACGTTAAGCTTCACAGGACTCTAATTCCTTGAAAGAGATAATATAGGTGGCGACTCCATACTAAGAGATGGAAGATTCGGTTTTGACAAAATCTAAAATGTATTTTGCTCTCTCTTTCAACCTTTTTCCCGGGTCCCCAACCCGGTGCTTTTCTTTTTCAAACACCCTGATGGACAACGCCTCTCATCTCCGCGCGCTCTCATTCCACCGCTCGGTGTCGCCCGCTCACAACCGACCTCATGAAGGTTGTGTAAATGGATGTGTCTTCATTCATTATTAGACTAGGAGAAATGGTGATTCTAGTGAAGAAGAACCTAGATATGCCTCACTTCAATAGGCTGAAGAACAAGCTGGTTAATACCGGCTACACTAATGCCCAAGACCTAAAGTTGAGGAAGGCCAAAGCGGAACCTGTTGTGTTCCCTAAAAATATGCTCAAGGAGGATGAGGATGCGTTTGTTGTGAATTTTGAAGGGTATAGTGAAGAGACCACTAAGGATGTTCCTTTATTTGCTTAGTAGGATAAAATCGCAACAACCTCTACTCCTTCTTCTCCAAAAGCTAAGGCTAGTCTCAAAGGGTTAGAACTAGCCCAGCAAAATTCAAGGGCAGGAAATATGCTTACCCACCCTCAAGTCAGGCAAAGGAAAAAGTTAAAGCTCAAAACTCGTGCTTAGAGGGAAGCTAATGCAAAACAAAAGGTTGAAGAAGAACATTCCAGAGAATAATAAGAAACCATGCACCAAAAGAAGCACAAGCTTGAGGTAGTTGAAGAATACATGGTTCAAGGGAGCTCTAAGAAAGGTAAAGAGAACCCTGAAACCACTAACTTCAAAGCTGTTGCCCATGTGGAAGAAGTTCTTTCCAAAGCAAGGGGCACTCAATGCAAGTGCTCTACCAGTACTTGCCCAACCAAGAAAAATGTCCACGTTGTGAGTAGTGATGAGGAATCTCATGAAGTGGAGACCATCATCAGATTGAATCTGCTCTTCCTAATTCCAGCATCCCTAGCCCAATTCACACTCAGGCTGAGTCACTTCTAACTCATGTTGAGTTACATGATACTGACCCCCAAGTACCTATAAATCCTACCCTAATTTCTTCTTTAAATCCTATACCTTATTCTAATGTAAATCTTGAAATTCCTCAGTTTGTAAATTCTCAAATTCCTTCTTCTCTTATAAATTCTCCTTCTCATATACCTAAAACTGTCAATTCTCCTGTTATACCCCTTCTTCTCCAAACCATTCTCAAATTACTACTCATTCTTCACCAACTCCAACAACTCAAACAACTCTCATTCCTCCCCTTTAAAATCTAATCCAACCCCCACTACATCATACATACAAACCTCTACCCCTAACCTTTCTTCAAAACCAATCTCTACCCCTTCAATCCCTCAAATTGGAGAAGTTCTTGAAGCTGACAGCTCTGCTTAGCAAGGAAAAGCAAATCAGGATATTGCCAAGGTAAACTTGATAGCTAGAGAAGCTACTCCCTCTAGTAGCAACCTAGTCCAAGAGGACTTGGCTGATTTAGCCATCTTGGCTCAGATTAGGGAGTTGGCAAGGAAGAAATTCTCAACTCTCAAAATTGATATTGAGTTGGATGGAGTAGTAAGCCACGTACTACAATCTCAAGAATAAATGAACTTGTCCATAAAATCAAAGGCAAAGCTTCTATAGTTTGATGTGCACTCATATATTCCCTCTAAATATGTTTATTATGAAGAATTCAAGAAGATTCAAGGAAGTCTGTACATCATCTGCAACCATCTGGAAAAGCAAAGCCCAAAAGTCCTTGTGGATAAGATGGCGCTAATTCTAACCGGACTTTCAGATTCTACAGCTCAGCTCAATGTAGTTGTCTCCTTTATTCCCATGTCTACTATTATTGCTAACGCATTAGTAGGGAAAGATGAAGATAGTATAGATGTGGCTACAGAGCAACTGAGTAGTTTGAAAGGCCACTTTGGCAACTCAAGCTTCACAGTTTTAAAAGTTTAGCGAAGAGCAGGACAAAATAAAGAGGAGCACTAACACTAAGATTAATGAACTGTTCAAAGAAGTTGTAGTGAATAAAGACCTTTGGACATAGCATGTGCAAGCTGATGGAGAGTATGTCTCGACTCATGGTCAACTACGATAAGAAAGTTTATAGAGTCATTAAGATATTTGGTGAAACTACGAAGAAAGCGGAGAAACCTATGCAAAACATGGATGCGTTTGAAGAGAAGCTTGACTCAGCCTCCAATGTTATCAATGACAACACTGATGAATTAGTAAAGAAGGTATAAAAAGCTCTCCTTGAAGCGATGGGTAAACTATTTCCTAAGCCAACTTAGTTTTTAAACTTAGAAAATTGTCTCTCAATGCACAAAAAGTTAAATACCCTAAAGGATCATCTCTTTGATATGTAGAAAATTGTAGATCATTTGGTCACTATCGGGATGTATGATACCAAGAATATTGAATTCATTGCTAAAACCATGAAAAAGCTTAGCCCTCAAATCATTGACATGGAATCCAAGCTGAAGATCGTACTTTCTACATCTAACTTTAGAGGTCTCCAATAGTTTGCCTGCCAAGGATTTGATCAGATCGCTCATCTCACCTAGTGTCACCATCTATTTCTTGAGGAACTCAATGACCAAGACATTTTATCACTAAAGCGAAAAGAGCAGCTAGAGTCAAAGATATCTCCAACCATCATTGGAAAGCAAGAGGACATCCAAGCTGTTATCGACTCTTTTAATTTGTGTCTAGATCAAATTATGAAGGGCCAGTAACAAAGGGGAAGAAAGTTGTTGAAGATGCAACAAGGAAATCTCAGAAATATCGTCATTCACTATCTCAAAGGTCTTAGTGTCTTCAATCTCAACAACAACAATAGTCTCAACATTAACAACATCAACTTCACCATCAAAGTGGTTATCCAAAAAGTAGTAGACACTCTTCTAATCTATCTAATAGATAGTTGTAGAATAGGCAAACTTGTAATAGGGCTTAAATGCAATCACTTAATGTAGAACACAATCTGTGTACTTCCCAGGTTGTTTTTATCAATGAAAATTCAAGTTCATTCTATTGAAAAGTTAAGAGCTTCTTAACTTAATATTTGCTATGATATTTCTGCTAACCTCATAGAAAAGATGAAATAAGACAAAGTCCTAAATATGAAGAAAATTTCTCTTAGTATGGGGGAGTTAAGCTCACTAAAGAGAATCAACTCAGTATAGGGGAGTCCACACTAACTAAGGAGTTCACTCAGCATGGGAGAGTCTTACATCATCTAATAGGTATTTCTACATCTTTTAACTATTTATTAATTTAAACTCTTCTACCACCTTGTTTGTTATATGTTCCAAAAGGGGGGAGATTATTGAACCCAAGTTAATTGCACTTCATATTACTTAAAACATTTTGGAAATAACAAACTATCTAGGATAATGAAATTAATTGAATAATAAGTAGACTCTTAATTAAACAAGTTTAATTCAGTTTCTTTAAGGGAAAATAACCAAATTTTTTTATTTTTTTAATTAAGTTGTGGCTTAGAATAAGAAAAGTTGTGTAGAGCTAAGTATTACATAGTTTGTAAGACATAGACTCAGCGAAGCTATGTAGCTTTTATTTAATATAAGCTGAGTTTTGTGACTCTTATAGAATAAAATGATACATATGCTTTTAACGCTGTATGTGAGGGATAAAATGTTCCTTTGATACTTTTCAAGAGAAAAAAATACTAATATTAAAGAAGATATTTCAAGTCATCCTCACAATAAAAAGGTGTTAGTATAGAATGTTGGAGAATCCTCGCTTAAGTCCAAGACAAAAGGAATCCTTTAACATTCATTGTTTCTCAATGTCCTGCGCAACTCTACAATGTCAACAATCAGACATATCACAAGATTCCATGTTGAATCCCACGTGCCTCTCTATTACAATGGAATTGCTTGAAGAAATGAGTTTTTGATGCATCATGCTTAATGGCTTAACCTTGCTCTTCAACATTTGAAATCTCTATCTCTAAGCATTTTTGAATTTGTTTCAAATGAATAAATTCAAAAGCTATAAAGGGAAGAGAAATTGACGATAAAGTTAGGATGAAAAGTTTGCAATGGCTACTTAAAAGACCTTCAAGTATAAATAGATGATTGAGGTAGATGTTCAAACTTGGTGAATTACCTTGAATTTCTTAAGAGCTCAAATACTATCAAAATATTCACAGCATTCAAAAATTACAAATCTCTAAGCATTCTAGATAAATGCAACTTGATCAAACTATTTGTAATATAGAGAATAAAATCATAAATTTAACATTGTAAAAGAATTCAACAAATTTTATAAGTTGAAATCCTTAGTTTTCATTTCTTATTCAAATCAGAGTGATAATTTAGGAAGGGTACATAAACTATGGATTGAAAGGTAGTTAGAAAAGAAGGTACTTTCTTTAATCAATTCTAACCATTTTAAAGGCTGCTCCACCTAAGGAAATAAAGAAATATTAGTGGATTAAAACTTAGAAAGAAATATGGGGAGTAGAGGTTGGTTCAGAGCTGAACTAGAATAAAATCTCAAGTGTTAAGTTTTTAACTATTGCATCTTGTCTTTATAGTGTCTTGATCATTCATCATTCTCTCTATTTTCATCATTATGCATGCTGAGCTCTGTATGTTGTGTACTTGTGTTTAAAAAATAGTAAACTACTCAGCTGTGTTGACTTAGTTTACCTTCAATCTACGCTGAGTAAACTACTAAGCTTGGATTGGTTTTTCAACCGAAACTGACAACACATAGAGATGATGAATAAGCAAAACACTATAAAGGCAATAAAATGATTAAGAAATATTACACCTTGGATTTTATCCTGGTTCGGCCCCTAGCCTACCTCTAGTCCCCAGATTCCTTTATAAGCTTTAATCCATTAATGATTTCTTTCCTTCCTTAGGTGGACAAGCCTTTACAACGTGTAGACCAGATTACAGAAAGTACCTTTCTTTCTAACTACCACTCAAACTCAGTTTAAGTAACATTCCTAAACTGACACACATATTTTGATTGAAAGTTTGCAAATGAAGGAGTTCAACTTATAAAAACTGTTGAATCCTTTTAGAATGGTAAAGCTTAGCTAAAATCTAAGATAATATGAAATCTCTCTATTACAAATAGATGGGAAACTGACTATTTTATTTAGATGGATTGAAATTGGAATTTTTGAATGTTGGGATTACTTGGAAATTATTTTCACCACTCCTTAGTATCCTCATGGTACTAAGGTAAACCAAAACTTAGAATAGTGACTATCCAAAAACCCTATACGTGGGAGTTGTATGATTGGAAGTTGGATCTTGTCTACTATAGGCTACATGTTTACTACTTTCGATTCATCATGCATTGTACAAATGTGCCATACTAACTGCGAATCTTAATGCAGACACTGGAATGAACACACTCATGATAATAAAACAAATTAAAAAGGATATGTCATGTTCTCATCATCATGCTACCAAATCGGTGTCACATACACTTAGGATTAGATGACACTAGAGATCATGTAACCTTAAGACAGCATGAAACCAATTAGAATTTTTAAAACATCATTTACCCTTCCTCAGTGTGGCATCCATAACTCATGCATCACCGCATACCATTTTTTTATAATGATGTCTGAATAGGCATCCGAAACTCAGCCCTAATGGGGCAAATGGACCAAAACATCTATGTAATGGCTACATCTAGTAGCTGATTTCATGCATTTTCTAACTTTGCATAATGTCATCAGGGTACGCCACACTACTTACCCGAAGTTAATGGAATATTGTCATTTCATGAGATTTAGTCAAAGTATGAAATCTCGAATTACCGACCTATTACCGCTGAAGTAACTCGATCACCTCATCATATTTACAATACATCATTCCTATCACGCAGCCCCATGGATAATAAGCAAATCTCTAATCCACCCCCAAGAGTCATGCTTTCATTTTTTGAATTTTTTTTATCAATGACTAACATTTGTTTCAAGTGGATTGATAATATACTTTTTATCTCGCATCATGGCACGCTAACCCTTTTTGTATGCAACCATAACATTAACATTTCATGCATCATGATCTAATATGCATAACCTAATAATTTTGCTATGTACCTCAACTAGGAAAAAGCCTATCTACCAGAAGGCTTGGAATAGGTCTTCTCACCGCTTACTACACATTTCTCCAATTACGACCACTCTAGAGGGGGTTCCGTACACAAACTCTAGTGAAGACTTGCATTGGGAATCAAGATAGTGCACTCCATTCGGTTTTATTTAGATTGGTAGTATGGCCAACTTGCAAGAAGAAAATGTAGGGGAGGAAAAAATTCTTATGGCGGGATAGAATCCGCAAGTAACCCAATCATCGATGAGCATCGAGATTGCAACTACTATGAACACATTTACAAATAGTGATTAGTTTGCATCACTTATCAGTCATCACACTAGGTCCGGTCAGTCCAAAGAGAGGGCCAATGATCTTGTGGTCAATCCAAATGTTGGTGGTATAGTTATACGGGGGGACCATCTTCTTCTGCCACAATGCCCCGAGTCCATGTCACTATCACTCCCACATATTACCAATTCGGGGCAGGGCAAGGCCAACCATAAGTTGGTCAGGCCACGATCTTTGAAATGCTTCTCAGCCGTAGGTTAGCTATCAATTCTTCCTGGGGCAGCCATGTTAAACATCTTTTACACTAAGAGTAGTAGGGGTAATAGAGATTAGGCCTTCCTCCAGCTACATTCTGTTCATCCAGGGGGTGACTCAACCATCAGTTACAAGTTAGAGCACTCTCAATCAGATGTTTCAATGCCAAAGCCAGAACTTGATGAGGGTCTTGAAAGTGAGTGATTGAATGATGGCAAGGCTCTTCATCATTACTCTCAGAAGTCCCATTAATGAGTGGTACCGTCATCTTCATGTTGACATAGCTTATGATTGGGGTGGTTTATCCGAAGCCTTGGTTGATGATTATAGTTTCAACACCCTTATGGTCACCACGATGCAAAACTTGGAGGCGGTGAGATAGAAGTAAGGCAAGAATTTTAAGTCCTATTTTGAATGCTGGATGGCCATGTAGGTCAAGTTAGAGGCTCATTTGAGCCTATAAAAAATGATTGTGAAGCTACTTGATAGCACACTACCATCTTATAGAAAAAGGCTTAGGTCACAGGCCTTTCACAACTTCTAAGAGGTAATTGTTTGGGCCGAGAAGATAGAGCGTTACGACACAATAGATGAGATAGCGGAGCAGCCAGCTACCAAGCCCTGGTATAAGAAGAATGAGTCCAACCCTATGCAGGGTAAGATGAAGTAGCCTATGGCACAGCTGGTGTAGGTGAAAAATGTGGTGGCAGTTAGGTTACCCAAGGATGAGTACCATGGCATTTCCCCTTACATTGCCAATCTTGGGTTCTTATTCACCAAATTACGAGAACTCAAGTAGATTGAGAGCTTGAAGAAGGACGTTCCTCCCTGGCTTGAGGATAAACACAATTTTTGACATTACCATGTGACTGTAGAGCACAAAATGAAAAACTACAAGGAGCTATTAAAGGCCATTTCAGAAATTGGTGGATGAAAAAATCATTCACAAATTTACCCTTAAGCCTTGCACTAAGAAAAACCCTTTACCAAACATTGAGGTGAAAGTGGGAATGATCAAATCCGGGATGGAGGAAAAGAAGGTGTTGAAGTGCATGTTTGAAAGTCTAGGGGAATTTATAATGGTAGTAAAAAAAGGGGATGATCCGAACTATGTTTTGAGGATGCTAGAGGAGGAATTAGGTCATCGTGGGTTCGGAGGCGAGATTGAAAGGTCTGCGGTTAACCTAGCTGGGATGTCAGTTTTTACCAATAAGAAACCTACGTTGCTTCACGTAAGAAGGTTTTTCTTAGTAGAAGAAACACCCAGCGGGAATAACTAGTATGTAAGGGCGATCGGGTCAGGGATGAACCCTAATGAAGTCATAGAGACTCTCAAGGCATAATCGAGTAATCAAGAGGTTGGACATCAGGAGGAAGATTCGAGAACCAACTTTAATTTGGTTGGTATGTCAATGTTTGATATGAATGACACACTGTCTTCCGATATTTTCAAGTTTTACATGCTCTACTAAACATTAGGCCTTTCGCCAGCAATGATGGCGACATTATTCCTCTATTCTCTAGCAGGAGTAAATTGTCAATGGTATGAATTATAGTCATAGCAGGTGATGAGCACATGGAATAGTATCAGTGTAGAGTTCCAGATGGAGTTTTCATTCCCAGAACTACAGAAGTAAGGCAATTTCGCTGAAGGAGCTCACTATTGTTAGTGTGGTGACTCTAAACCACGTGATACATGTAAAAATTCTTCTACTCATTCAGCTTTATTGGAGAAAATGTTTTGATTCCATCAATGAACTTGAGCTCGCAAAGCTTAGAAAACAATGTTGTTAAGTTTAGGACATAAGGAGAGATGCATTGGCAAATGTCCACGATGAGCAGGATAACTGAAACACCAACTAGCTGCACAACTTAGATCGTAGTGTGTTTCTAAAACTGCTTAGGTTTTGTGGGTGCGATAGTGGCAGCAGATACCTCATTTGACTTTTTATCCCAGGTTTTTTGTTAACTGGTCTTGGTAGTATGTTCTAAACCGTAAATCCTCTAAAGTTTCTTATCTTTCACAATGACATCATTTCGGTAGTATGCTCCTATTTGCATCTTATAAAATGACTTTGCACCATCAAATAGTTCAAATATCATCTCGGAAATGCTGAGACAATCCATGAGTAAGATCTGCACTGATATCCAACTACCATAGTAGGCTTTAAAAGTTTCTCCAGGTCTTTACCTTATGGTATCAATATTGTGGATTATAGTATTCATTTAGCTATTAAAGCCATACTGCATGATGAATCCCTCAGATAAGCGTGACTACTCACTTGCTATTTCATTGAGAAAAATGTTAAACGACTTGTAGATTGGAATCTCTAAGGTGGTTATGAACATTTGGTCGAGAATCTTGTCTCTCAACTTCTCAGTTCTCAGGAAAATTTGATAGTTCTTGATATGTGAACAAGGATTGCCAACTCCTTTGTAACAAACTAGATTGGGCATTACAAAGTTGTTCAAGACCCAGTCTTCAGCCCTAGAAGTGATAGCCAACTGAGGATAGGATTGTGGAGGAATAACTTGAGAAGCTAGAAATTGCTGCCATAATCCTGCCAATTCGGGGGAGAGTTCGTGAGGAACAAATCCCTCGACCCCTTGAGCAAATGGATAGAGTTATGAGCTTTGATTGTGGCATGTCTATAAGTAAGCGGGTAGACATGAGTAGTGCCCCTAGGAGATACTAAGAATTGTGGTTGAATGTGAGGTTTTTAGAAAATGTGAAACTGAGTCCCAAAAATAATTGATTCAGTGTAGTAATTTTGAAATTGAGACACCCCTTGAATGGATAATGATAAGGGTTGAGTAGAGAACCCTTGAGATGATTGTGCATTGATGGTAGGAATAGTGAATGAGACCCTTTACTAAAGAATGCAAGCAAAGAACTCATGAAAGGGCTGACATTCACTAGTCTAATGGTAGATCCAGACACCCCTCGAAGAAAAGAATTGTGCACTGCTCACCTAGGCTTAGTGTATTGGAAAGTAGAGGTATTCAACACTAATCAGCCCTGATGCCCCAAACCCAAACCCGGAAGAAAGTAGCCAAACTACCCCAAGCTAGCTGCTAGATTATACTAATTTCCATGATTCAAGAGAGAACCAGGATTTGCTTGTATAGACAAAGCAAGCCATTGGTTAGTAGTGGGATAGGTCCCATTAGTTGGAGGGAGCTCGGATTTGAAAATTCGATTTGATTTTCTCTCCTCAACAAGAAGTAACCTGATGGAAGTTAGAAGGGCTTCATACAATTTTGAACTAGTGAGCATCTTAGTCAATGTAGTATCAAAGTACAACCCATTATAAGGCAATAGACCTCCCCCTTGATTAGGTTTGATAGAATCAGCTGCTATTTATTCTCCATCAAATTAACCATGGTGTTGAAATTTGAGAAACTGACTGCTTGGTCGAGGCTCGCAACTAAGCTCTCACTTGTGACTGAAAACAGACTTTCCTCTTAAATGGCTGAAATGGTGCTTGGCGACAACCGAAGGAGACGCTCCTTTTGTCGAACCCACGTTGGATACCAAACAAGATAGAATCAGGTCATGCATGTTTTAATGCTTATGAATTTACAATTCATATAGATATTTCAAACCCTCATGAGGCAATGGAATGACTCTTTACAAGATTACTAAGGTCGAGAGATCAATGTGGTCTCTTAAAAAAATGAGTTCAAATTGAATGGGATGATCTTGTTTACCTTGAAAGAGGAGGGTAAAAGGGTGGTAAGCCTTCCTACAATGACATCCTTTTTTCATGAATGAATGAGGACTTTATTTTCGGGTAAGATAATGGGTTTTACCCTTATGATAAATGAGCAAATGAATGAATCAATGTTGGTGTTTATTTGGTGTCGCCGATGTGGCGAAAATAATGAATTGAGAAATTGACTCAATTTGGGAGAAGTTTTGGATGCCTATTGGGCATCGTAAATGTTGGGGTATATTATGTTGGTGCATTCCCTAAGGTGACACGTCCTTGAGCATCTTTATTGCTAATGAATACTATTGGGGTCTTTTACGAGGCTTTAGGTTTATCCGTGATGTTTATAGTACTTCATGAGCATTCTTAAATCTTAACCTATTAAAAGAATGAGAGTGTGTGTGTGTGTGTGTAAGTTAGTGTCTACACAAAAGAATGTGGTTAATATGATATATAAGGTGTGGATGTTGTTTATTCGCATATGTAATGGATGGGAATTAGATTAAACACATAGCATGTGGCATGCATACAATATATAATTCTTCCAACCATACACCTCCCTAAAATAAAGGGTTAGACTTCTAAATTTAAGCATGAGTCATCTTGACACCACAAGGATCTCAAGGAGCGAACCTGTACAATGCATAGAGAGACGTTTTGTATAACCTAAGGGAAGTTATTACGCCAAAGCTAAATGAGTTTGGTCACTATTGTTGTTGATGTCGAAGGTTCTTATTACATATGATACACTCCAAGCCTCTCTCCAAATAGGTGCAAATGAGGGAGGTAAATGCAAAATGGTAACAAGTGATCCACACCCTAAGTGTCCTCAATCCCCATGAGGTCACAAGTGATACTTTCGTGGCTTCACGGTGAAAATTTGGCACCATAACCTTAAGGCTAATCCATCTAATGCATAGGCTTTTTGGTGAAATACTTTAGAGGAGGATAAACTCATTTATTGACATTTCAATACTGATCAAAGTCTTTTAATAAGTTTAAAAAAGAAGAAAGATTCCTAGCAAAGTCCCACTAAGTGGATGATGTTTTCCCCACACAGCTATCGTGAGGCACCGAAGTCATGAAATGAGTCATGGTGGTTTTAAAAAAAGAACGAGAATGAAAAGTTTTGGAAAGATTTGAGGCCTCAACCTCTTTCCTACATTTTTACGGAGTCACCAGCCGGATTAGCTCTTCAGGGAAATTGAATACAACCTAGATCCGTTAAGCCCAAACCGCACAGTAATAAAGAGATTTGGGTCCGGATGTGTTACCTACTTCATCGTTATTTGATTTTTAATTATATATAAGCAACCAACTTCAATTTATTTCAAATTATTTCTAGTAATTATGGATTATGTTGGATAATTTAAAGCAATCACAAGCGAGAAAGTGTTAAATAAATAAATACGGTAAATGAACAAGTAGGGAAAAATAAATAAAAGAGATAAAGTAAAAGGTTACTTATCTAGGGGGGTTGGGATTAAATAATACATTTTTTTGTACTACAAATGTAACTAAATACAATTTTTTTCTACAAATACAATAATTTTTATAAGACAATACCGGAAGGAATAAAATCGTGACCGTACATCTAACATGCATCCACAAAGGGTTAGTGCAATTATACAACACACCACAAATAGGGTTATTAATACCATACAAGACTTTATTAATCATGCAAATAGGTTAGATTAGAGTGATCATTAAAGCATTGCACTCGATTAATTTTTAAAATTGGAATTTCAGGTTTCTACGTGAGTTTTTCTTGTCAAAATAATTTATTTTAGACCCATCTTTTTGCTCATTTTAAATATTTAAATACATTACATGGCATAAAGCATGGTCGATTAGCTAGGAATATTTATTCTTGTCATTGGGGTGCCTAAAATGGAGAGAAAAAATGAAATATTGGCAAAAAAAAGATAAATTAGGTGTTATGGCCGAAAACTAGACCGGCGCCCCTGCTATTCAACTGGCGTCAATCTAATTTTCCTAGGGGGGTCCAGTTGCTTACAGAGGCAACATTCGAACTACATAGCCCCATGGAAAACCGTTAATATTAGTTGAAAATTTCCATATCTAACACATTATGTGGATGAAAAATTGATTTGTAACCCGAAACTAATCTATTTTATGTTGTTCCTCTCCAATAAAATTGGCAAGGGTCTAGTTTTCCCGGTGCCATGTAGTTAAGTATAGAGGAATCGCTCCAACTATAACGGTGCTAGTTTAGTTAAGGAGGTATCAGAAACTAGAGGTATCTAGGTTACTTTACCATTTTTCACCCCCAAAATGACCAAACACTCAGAATAAACACAAATCAAGCTAATAAATCTCCAAAAACTCATAATCTTACCCCTTCAACTTGTTCCCCATAATTTTTGAGCTAGAAACGCCAAGAAAAGAGTCCCCCAATCCTTTTTTGTAGATTTTAGTTGATTTGTGGCAAGATTCATAAAAAAAATAAGAAAATATGCTAGAGTGGAAGGTTTTCTGTGATTTTTGGTTCCTAAGATAGTTAAGAAAGAGATTCACACAAAGTGTTTAGACCTCAAACCAAGAGGAGTTCCAGAAAATGGAGAACAAATCCTTTGAATGTGGATTTCTCAACTCTTTCTAAAACTTGCTCCCCAAGTAATTGAAATACACTCTCTAAACCTCACTAATCGTAAAAATTTGCTAAAAAATGAATTCTCCTCTTTCTCCTTATATTTTTGACCTATTTATACTACTTTAGGTGGTTAAAAAGTAAGGGTAGAGTTGGAAATTAGGGTAAAAAAGGCAAAAAAAGGAAAATATGGGCAAATACCTAGTACCCCTCTAGGTTGGACCACCACTGGTTCAACCATGAGAACCGGTACTAGTTTAATTGGACCAATAGTGGTCCAACTACACCAGCTTGCATGCCATCGGTTCTCCAGTAACCCCCTAAGAACCTAATTTCCCTGAAAAACTTCAAAAATTTATTTTTTTAACTTTTTAAATATTTTTTTAATTTTTCTAACACTTAAAATTTAACTATAAATTTATTTCAATATTATTTATTTATTTAAAATGAATAAAACATGCATTTTAAGGCTAAACACACTTGTTTTACTCCAAAAAAAAGAAAGAGGTGAACTAATTCTAGAAAATAAATTATCTAATACTAAAATAAATTATTTTATCATGTTTTAAATATTTTAAAGGCCGTGAGAACTTACTTAAACGCTATCTTAGCCTCAATTATGAATCTACAAAAGCCTGGAGAGCAAGTATGAATATAATAAGCATTCATCATCATTTCCCGAGAGGACCAAGAATCATGTTATTATACCGATATCTCTTTATTAGTCACTAATGTTTAAACAGTTTTAGATTATTGATATCAATAATAAGAAAAATTTGTTATAAATCGATGATCTTCTCTATTTATGTATATCGCTAATAATATATATATATATATATAGGACTGGTCGAAATGGACTGGGACCGGCATGCACTAATCGGCCAATCCCGACTATCGTGCTCCCCATTCCATATTTTTTTGCTTTTTTTACCATTAACTCTAATAATCTGTCTATAAAACAACCTTCATTCTTCAGTAAATTACAATTTTTACCAACCATGATAAAATTAGTTCACCTCTTTGAAAAATTTTTTTAGAGTGAAAATGTATTTAGGGAGAGACTCAGGGATTTTTATAATAAAAAGTTAGGAATATTTCCTGACGCTTTTTCTTCGAAACTCCCTCCTTGTTTCGGGTTTGAGTTAGAAACTAAAAATCTAACTCTCGTGTTTCCTACTCCCATCATTAAAAACCTACTTTTCTACCTTTTTCAACAAAATCTACTATAAAAAGATTTCGGGATCTAATTCTTTGGCGTTTGTGGCACCAAAACATGTTGTTTCACGTTGGAGGGGTAAGATTCTAAGCTTTTGGAGACTCTTTAGCGTGATTTTGTGTTTTATTTTCTATATCTTTTATATTTTTGGCCTAGCTTATTTATTTTCCTGCTCTTTATTACTGTTTTAGGCCCCCACGTGACGGGAAATGCATTTTTCTCCGATAACTAACCTCATTTATGCAATGTTCAAATCTTAAATAATAAAATTTTTTAAATCAAGTCTAAAATCAATTATTTTTCAATAAAAGTGCCCAGGATACTTGAATTCCTCATTTTTAAATCTAGTAGCATGTGATTAACCAAATCTAACTTATGCAACTAACTACGTTTTAATTGGTTAATTAACTATGCCATGATGTTGTGATATATCTCGTGCTAACCTTTGGGGATGTAGGTAGTCTAGGTTAGATGTATGTTAGGGTTTTATTTTCCCTTCAAGTATTGCAATTGCAAATAACATATATTTGTAAATTATTTGTATTTACGACCATTTGTATATTACCCCCATGGTTTGTATTATTATTTACCCTATCCCTTTTAGGTTAGAAGTCTTGTATTTATTTATCACTTTCTTTTATTTGTTTATCTCTTTATTTATTACTTTCCGCCTGTGTATGATTAATTATAACTTAATAAAAAATGCCTAGAAATAAATTGAAATGTCTTAAAGGTGGTAGTTCACATGTAATTAAAACTCAAATAACGATGAAGTAGGTAACTCATCCAGACCTGAATCAAGATACATTGCAGTTTAAGCTTAATGGATCTAGGATGTACCGACTATCCCGGAAAAAGTGATCCGAATAGCGACTCTGTAACAATGTAGGTGAGAGGTTTAGGTCTCGAATCTTTCAAAACTTATCTTTTCTCATTTCATTTTCATAAAATCCCCACGCCCCATTTCCCAGGGTCGGCTTCATGTGATGACTGCGTGGGTCCAAATACGTCGTCCGCTCACTGATGTGGTATATTATGTTGGGGTATGTTATGTTGGTTTGTTCCCTAATGTGACATGACCTTGAGCATCTATATTGCTAATGAATACTATTGGAGCCTTTTACGATGCGTTAGGTTTATCCGTGATGTTTATGGTACTTCATGAGCATTCTTAAACCTTAACCTATTAAAAGAATGAGTGTGTGTTTGTAAGTTAGTGTCTGGACAAAAGAATGTGGTTAGTATGATATGCATGGTGTGGATGTTGTTTATTCGCATATGTAATGGATGGGAAAGAGATTAAAAACATAGCACGTAGCATGCACACTAAATATAATTCTTCCAACCACACGCCTCCCCTGGAATAAAGGGTTATACTTCTAAATTTAAGCTTGGGTCATCTTGACACCATGAGGATCTCAAGGAGAGAACCTGTACAATGCATAGAGAGACGTTTTGTATAACCTAAGGGAAGTTATTAAGCCAATGCTATATGAGTTTGGTCACAATGGTTGTTGATGTAGAAGGTTCTTATTGCATACGATACACTCCAAGCCTCTCCCCAAATAGGTGCGAAGGTACATGCGATGTGGTAACAAGTGATCCACACACTAAGTGTCCTCGATCCCCATGAGGTCACAAGTGATACTTTCGTGGCTTCATGGTGAAAATTTGGCACCTTAACCTTAAGGCTAATCCATCTAATGCATATGCTTTTTGGTGAAATACTTTAGAGGAGGATAAACTCATATATCTACTTTTCAATACTCATCAAAGTCTTTTAATAAGTTTAAAAAAGAAGAAAGATTCCTAGCGAAGTCATTGTGAGTGGATGATGTTTTACCCATACAGTTGTCGCGAGGCACTGACATCGTGACTTGAGTCGTGGGGTGTTTTAAAAAAAGAATGAGAATGAAAGGTTTTAGAAAGACTTGAGGCCTCAACCTCTTACCTACATTGTTATAGAGTCACCACCCGGATTAGCTCTTTAGGGAAATTCAGTAAAACCAAGATACGTTAAGCCAAAACCGCACCGTAGTAAAGAGATTTGGGTTTCGGATGAGTTACCTACTTCATCGTTATTTGAGTTTTAATTATATATAAGCAACCACCTTTAATTCATTTCAAATTATTTCCAATAACTATGGATTTATGTTGGATAATTTAAAGCAATCACAAGCAAGAAAGTGATAAATAAATAAATAAATGCGGTAAATAAACAAGTAGGGAAAAATAAATATAAGCGATAAAGTAAAAGGCTTCTTATCTAGGGGGTCGGGATTAAATAATAAATTTTTTTGTAGTACAAATGTAACTAAATTCAATTTTTTTCTACAAATACAATAATTTTTATAAGACCATACCGGAAGGAATAAAATCATGACCGTACATCTAACATGCATCCACAAAGGGTTAGTGCTATTATACGACACACCACAAATAGGGTTATTAATACTATACAAGACTCTATTAATCATGCAACTAGGTTAGATTAGAGTGATTGTTAAACCATTGAGCTCGATTAATTTTTAAAATTGAAATTCGGGTTTTTGCGTGATTTTTTCTTGTACAAACAATTTATTGTAGACCCATTTTTTGCTCATTTTAAATATTTAAATACATTACATGGTATAAAGTATGGTCGTTTATTGAGGAATACTGATTCCTGTCATTGCGGTGCCTAAAATGAAGCGAAAAAATGAAATCTTGACAAAAAAAGCTAAATTCGGTGTTTTGGTCGAAAACTAGACCGACACCAATATAGTTTTCCTGGGGGGGTCCAATTGCTTACAGAGGCAACAATCGAACTACATAGCCCCTTGGAAAATCTTTAATTTTAGTTGAAAATTTCCATATCTAACACATCATATGGATGAAGAATGGATTTGTAATATATTTTATGTCGTGCCTCTTCAATAAAATTGGCGAGGGTCTAGTTTTCCCAGTGCCATGTAGTTATGTATAGAGGCATCAGTCCAACTATGATGGTAATGGTTTAGTTAAGGAGGCATCAAATACTAAAGGTATCTAGGTTACTTTACCATTTTTCACCCCCAAAACAACCAAACACTCAGAATAAACACCAAATCAAGCTAATAAATCTCCAAAAACTTATAATCTTATCCCTCCGACTTATTCCTCATAATTTTGGAGCTAGAAACGCGAAGAAAAGAGTCTCCCAAGCCTTTTTCATAAATTTTAGTTAATTTGTGGTAAGATTCATAAAAAAATAAGAAAATATGCTAGAGTGGAAGGTTTTCTGTGATTTTTGGTTCCTAAGAAAGTTAAGAAAGAGATTCACACAAAGTGTTTAGACCTCAAACCAAAAGGAGTTCCAGAAAATGGAGAACAAATCCTTTGAATGTGGATTTCTCAACTCTTTCTAAAACTTGCTCGCAAAGTATTTGAAATACACTCTCTAAACCTCACTAATCGTATTTGTTGAAAAATGAATTATCCTCTCTCCTTATAGTTATGACCTATTTATACTACTTTAGGTGGTTAAAAAGTGAGGGTAGAGTTGGAAATTATGGAAGAACAAGGCAAAAAAGGGAAATTCGAACAATATTATTTATATATTATTTATTTATTTATTTAAAATGAATAAAACAAGCCTTTTAAGGCTAAAAACACTTGTTTTACTCCAAAAAAAGAAAGAGGTGAACGAATTCTATAAAATAAATTATCTAACACTAAAATAAATCATTTTATCATGTTTTACATGTTTTAAAGGCCATCAGAACTTATTAAAATGCCATCTTAGCCTCGATAATGGATCCACAAATGCCTAGAGAGCAAGTATGAATATAATAAGCTTCTATCATCATTTCACGAGAGGGACCAAGAATCCTGTGCTTATATCGATATCTCTTTATTAGTCGCTAATGTACAAACAATTTTAGATTATTGATATCAATAATTGATAAGTGTGTAATTACACTTATTATCACATTAATTTTATACATTAAACATGATAGTTTTAGTCATTTTTATACTTCATATAAAAGATTTAACGTGGTATGTAGATGTTTTTTATGCAAATGCAAATACTAGGTAAATCTTGGGAGTAAAATGAGCTAAAGTGAAATTCTATGAAAAAAGAGTGAAAAAGGTGCAAAAAGATGCATAGAATTTGAAGATTTGTCTTAGGATCGAAGTTGTCGAAGATTTGTGAAATTACAAGAAGATTTTTGAGTAAAACTCAATAAATGTTTTCATTCTTCAATATTCATTTATTCGATATTCGCAAAGAATAGCATCCTAGCAGAGGTTCTATATGGGCTGAGATCGAATTCAAAGCAGACGCAGGAATTGTGGGAATTGACGACTCCCATTAAAGAGTGGATACGGTTTGATCAACTTTAGCTTTCACTTGCATACCTTACAACTTTGCTTTGTTTTCTACTTACACTTTCCATTTCGAAGTTTATGATATGTCTATGTGTTACAATGCATATTTCGTGCTAAGTCTTTTATGTTAATCAAGTTATATGCGTTGGAGTTAATTTTAAGAGTAGTTTCGGGGTTAATAATATCGTGTATAATCACTAGATCTGTGATATAATGCTGTTTAGTGAGCCAACATTTTTGGAATGGTAATTTGCTAAATGTGGCTATGTGAGAGTGACCAGTACTAAGCATAGTATTGACATTGTCCAGGTTTATATAATTGTCTTATTTCGTTTGCGCTAGGTTTAGAAGAGTTATTTCATGCGTTGCTCTGCGGTGAATCATTAAACATCTGAGTGTTTTGAACCGAGTCTGTTAGATTAATTTAGTGAGTCGTAACATCTTTGTTGAACTTGCATGTTTTCTCTGCTATACTTGATCATAGTGAAGATTCTATATATTTAGATTCTCTAATCTTCCACATCTATATTTACTCAACTTTTCATTCTAATCTTCCTATCCAAAAATCTCAAATCTATTTTTATTTTCTTTTACTTTGTCTTTCCTTGTTTATCCTTAGACCTGGTTCCTTCCTAGTGGGTTCGATATCTTTTAAAACTACATCACAACTGTATACTTGTAGTTATCATCATTTTTCTATTTGATAAGAGGTATTGACAACACCTACATTTTTCGTGAATAAGTTTTTGGCACCATTATTGACTATAAGCCTTACGAAACGAGTGTAGCCAAGTCTCACGAACAAGTTTTCGGAACCATTAGTTATTAAACTTATCAGCGAAAAATTGGTGAACAGTGTTCCCTCTTGCTTTATAACTTTAGTCATTGTTCCATTCTTTCATGGTGAATTAGTGATTGATTTGTAGTATTTTCCATGTGTAGATCGTAGAGGATCATTGAGAGCTCGTGCCCAATAGGGAGGATTTTGTGGTAGTGAGGATGGATGTGGATGACCACTGCCTCTATCTGGAGAGTCCGCGGTCCCTTGAGTGGCTATTCGGGGAGAGGATCTGGAGCTGGAGGATCTGTACCGTAGCTCATCGATTGGTGCCTCCTCATCCTCCAATGGGCATGTTCTGCTCTCACTTGATGATTACGATCGTGGTTGACCATTTGGAGTTCCTCAAGGGGAACGGCACGGTAGTCGAGTGCATTGAGGGTGATTATCGAGTCCATATGACTTTGCTCCTGCCACACTGTCCTCGATTATGGTAGGATAACTCTGAGCTATGGCATCATCACCAGTCTTAGGATCTCCTTCGTAGGGCCACGGCGGGGTTACCGGATGATAAGGATGAGGAGGATGAGGATGACGAAGATGGTGGTGATGGAGGCGATGGAGGTGATAATCAGGATGGGGATGATTGTGGCAGCCCCGGTGTGAGCGGACAACACGAAGCAGTGGGCCGAGAGTGCGCAAAATGATAGGTGCAGTCCACCGGGGTGTTTGAAAAAAGATGCACTGGGTCGGAGACCCAGAAAAAATGTTGAAAGAGAAAAAGGCGAAAAACGTTTAAGATCGGTTCAAACCCGAATCCGCCATCTCTTAGTCTGGAGTCGCCTCCTGGATTAGCTCTTTCCAGGAATTAGAGTCCTGTGAGGCTTAACGTCCGGGGGACAACCGACCAAGACATAGAGATTTGGGTCTGAGACAAGTTGCTTTTTTCTTATGTGATCACATTATATTACATCTACAGAAAACCGTGTTATTTTAATTGTGCATATTCGTGCTTAGGTCATTTTTTAGAGTTAAATGCATGATTAACGTATTGCGAAGTAATAAATCATTCACAAAGCGGAAAAATAAGCCATCCACAAAACAGTAAGTAAATGCGGAAAGTAAAAGCGGAAAAAGAAAATTACAAGGCTTCAAAAATCGGGGGATGCAACCACCCGCTAACCTATTAATTACATTTCCGTAAAAATATATACAATACCCGAAGGAAAATAAATCCTAAGCATACATCTAACCTGCATCCACAAAGGTTAGCACGGAATATGGCACGTATGCTCGATTTTGAATTTAGTGAGGCCCGTGTAGCCAAAACAAAATCAATCGCGATAAAGTGTTTGTTATTAAAAAAAACCGTTTGTTTTATTAGCACATTGGTTGATCAATTTAATTAATGAAAATGCTTGCATGGCAAAAGGTGAGGTCTGTTATCCGGGAATATATTTTTATTCCCTTCGCGGGGGTATTCTAATTCAAAAATTAAAAAAAGAAATAAAAGAAGAAGAAGAGAATTACAATATTTACAATAAAATAACATAATTCCTAGGTTCACATGTAGAAAGAAATTAAGAAGAAAAAGAGGAGCACAAAATAAGCAGCTCTAGGCACTCAGAGGCTTTACCTTTTTGGCGTGAATCCACTTCGGCGTGTCCGTTCGATTCCCGGGAGCGTTCATCGTTCGTTTTTTGTAGTTATTGATATAATGTGAAAATAATTGTTTGGTTGGAAAATAAAGTGTTTATTTATCCAAAAGATAATCAGACTCGGGTTCTAAATTTATTTTAAGCCCGAGAATATCTGAGGATTTTTGAAGAAATTTGATGAAGAAATTTGATTTTAAAAAGAAGAGATTTGGGATCCAAAAGTGTTTTGGATCTGAGAAAAAGTTAGAAGAAAGTAAGAAATATTGTTTGTATTTTTTTATCTGAAAGAGAGGATTTTTCTCTCAATTTTCGAGGCCCCCTGTACTGAAAAAGACCCAACTATTTATAGAAAAAAGTCCCAGAAAATCCAAAATAGGAAAACGTCGGCGAGGCCTTGCCAGCACTTTTGGGGAGGCTGCCCCGCCAAGAGGCCTGGCGACGCCTCACCAGCCTCACCAGCCTGGCAAGGGGAAGCCTCTCCAGGGGAGGCCTGGCGAACTCGCTAAAACATCTGGTGAGCTCACCAGCGTTCTGGCGATCCTTGTGAGAATCCTGGCGATGCTCACTAGAATGCTGGTGAGCTTGCCAGAATCCTGGTGAGCTTCACCAGGGCATGGCGAGGTTCGCCAAGTCACTGGAGAGCCTCGCCAGGCCCCTGGCGAGGTTGGCTAGCCCTTTGGCTAGACGCGCCTTTCCAAGTATAGGCGAGGCAGGTTCTGGATCCGACTTCCGATTAACTGTGAGCGGACAACACGGAACGGTTGACCGAGAGCGCGAGGAATTATAGGCGCGGTCCATTGGGGTGTTTGAAAAAAGTTGCACCGGGTTAGGGACCAGGAAAAATGGTTGAAAGAGAAAAAGATGAAAAACGTTTAAGATTGGTTCGAACCCGAATCCGCCATCTCTTAGTGTGGAGTCGCCACCTGGATTAGCTCTTTCCAGGAATTAGAGTCCTGTGAGGATTAACGTCCAGGGGACGGCCCACAAAGACATAGAGATTCGGGTCCGGGACAAGTTGCTTATTTCTTATGTGATCACATTATATTACATCTACAGAAAATCGTGTTCTTTTAATTGTGCATATTCGCTCTTAGGTCATTTTTAGAGTAAAATGCATGATTCACGTATTGCGAAGTAATAAATCATTCACAAAGCGGAAAAATAAGCCATCCACAAAACAACAAGTAAATGCAGAAAGTAAAAGCGGAAAATGAAAATTAAAAGGCTTCAAAAATCGGGGGATGCAA